>APFE030536271.1:13707-100907 GCA_000404065.3 Pinus taeda | reverse complement strand
ATAAGCACAAGGAACACAACTCAAAGGAGGGTTACCATTTAACCTTCCTAAGAGCCTTTTGGAGGGTTTGAATTCCCCTCCACACAAAAAAAAACCTACTCGTTTTATTAATGATAGTTGGTGTTCATGTACATTCTCTGATGGACCCATCTAAACAAAAAAATAAATATTTTCTTCTAATTACAACACTACAAAACATAAAAATAGATAATGTCTTAGACTGACTAAGTAGCAACTTTGATATTGATAAATTTTCTGCAACATACAATATTAAAATGATATTGTTAGTATACAAACCTTTCATAATAACCGATAACACAATTAAATATGTGATTCATAAATAAAATCTATAATGGAGGACAAATATTAAGGAAAATCGTTTCGGGAAATCGTTGTCAAATCGTTCATGACATTCGAGGGTTGCCTACTATTGCATATTATCTGTCCTAATTAAGTAAATACTACCAGATTATCTGTCCTAATTAAGTAAATACTACCACGTTGTTTTGGTACTGCGCTCCACTTGTCCCTCCTTCCTGTGGGTGAAATTGGTCAAATATTTCTCAAATGGTTTTTGGGCGAGCAGTGCGTTTAGCAAGGATTTTGCCAAAAAAAGAAAAGGCTTCCCAATCCATGTTGAAACAGTTTCTTGGTTGTTGATGCATATTTTCAATGTAATCAGCGAAGCCTTCTTGTTCCTCAATAATAAAGGAGACACTCTCATGTGCATATGAATGTTGAACCATCTACAGTGAAGTCAAGGGAAAACAGAGGAATGTTGAACCATCTACAGTGAAGTCAAGGGAAAACAGAGGAAATGTTGAACCATCTACAGTGAAGTCAAGGGAAAACAGAGGAATGTTGAACCATCTACAGTGAAGTCAAGGGAAAACAGAGGAATGTTGAACCGTTTACAGTGAAGTCAAAGGAAAACAGAGGAACGTTCCACTTACATGCACATGAATATGAACGATGATCTGGTACATGATATAAGAAGTGAAAATAAATATTAAGCACCAACCATCTACAATCCTCCTTAATGACGACCACTCATTCCCCTTCAAATGCTAACCCAAAGCTACAGACTCATTCCCCTTCAAATGCTAACCCAAAGCTACAGGTATATTACAGGGCCTGTCTCTCTAGTATATAATAGACTAAATCCTGCATCTAAAAGACTAAATATACCCATCAAGTTCAGGGTATTAAATTCAAACGGTCCTCGCCTGAACGAAGAACTAAATAATTCGAATACGAAAAATCCTGACTGAAATGAAATTCCATATAGCAGGGATGACCACTAGGTGGGTAGGTAGATATTATAGAAATGGACAAATCTTCACAAACAGAAATGGCATAGAGCAAGGATGACCAAGGTAGTGCTCTCCCCCATCGATTATAGAAATCATAATATAAATAGTATCACCAAGGCAGTGAGGACAGTAGGTAAGAGAAGTCATAATATCAATAGTATCACCAAGGCAGTGAGGACAGTACGTAGGAGAAATCATAATAGAAATAGTATCTTCACCGAATAGGTGTGTGTGCGTTCGGCCTTCTAGATACACAACATATGTACACCGAATATCTTGCTCACAGAGCAAATGTATTACAGGTTATTATTCACACAATCATTGACCGTCCGTAATTTCAAGAATTACAGGTATCTATGGATGAAATAGTAATATTTCAAGAAAATGCCATAACGATATTGAACATTACAAAAAAATTGAACTACAGCCCAAATGGGAAAATTTGAACTACCGGGAAATAATACAAACCTCGCAAATATGAAGGGGCCTATGGGCTATCTTGGATGTAAGAGCTGAAAACCAAAAATCGCATCCCCTTATATATTCTAACCTGACCTGGTATGTGGGAATTAAACGCTCCACACAAACAAAACTCTGAAACCTTAGAATACAGACCCTCAAATTCATTCGATTTCATTGTGGCCGACACTTTATGTTTCCCATGGAATCCATCAAATTCAAGCATGTAGTAGCCAGTGAAAATCGTTTAGGACCTACCTGATTTTCACTTAGATATCATTCAAGCACCTAAGCATACAATTGTTAAATTAAGTGACATGCTATATTTAATTTATTAAATTATATGTTATATTTTATTTATGACATGTGTTTATTTTAAATAAAAAAATTATTCTCATTTTAAATTCAATATAAAAGGAATACAGTATTTAGCGTGCAAATTTAAAAGATTTTTTTATCAGGAATAATGTTTTCAATCATTTTTACATTAGTATTTAGAAGATTAAAATATTTTTTTTATCATGAATAATGTTTTCAATAATTTTTACATTAGATTTTAAAGATTACTATTATTTTAATAAATAGTCATTATTATTTTAAACAAATATTTCATTATAAACATTTATATATAAAATTTACTATTAAAAAAATATTTTTAATAATCATTGAAAAGGAGCAGTCTGTTAGGCTCCAGACGAAATGGAAAGAAATCATTAAAGGCGAGGAGGAGCAGCCTCAGTAGCAAAAACAAACAACTAACAGATCAATGATATTCACATTAATTAATAAAAAATAGTGATTATATGACTACACATATGTATATATATGATTTTGTGCATATGCCAGGGAAATATTTTCTCCCCTGAATCCGGAGTTGGATTTCCGACCAAAGATTTATTTGACTAAAGGTTTATCATATTTTTTTAAATATTTTTATACTAAATAACTAACTTACATGTTAGCCTTTATCTCAGAATTAGAAATAAACACAAACCAAGTCCAGAGAAGATGAAGACACTTCCACTAATGGTTGCTCGTAAAGAAGAGATGAAGGAAATTTCCCTGTGTAGGGTGTTGCAAACTTTCAAGTATATTCTAGGTTTCCTATGTAGCTAATTGGTACTGTATTGGGCGCAGGGCCATGCTCTTTCTGGGGCGACCAGCTATGATGATTTTTTTTGGTATATCTAAAACTACTGGTACCATCCATGGAAAACTCTTCCATCAGTCAATTGCAGGTAGTCATTTATTTAGCCTCCTGACGTCAGCAGTGGGTCCCTGGCCTGGTACAGACGTGACATGGTGGGGTGCTCATACTTGTAGGCGATGCAATGAATTTTTCTGATGTGATCGCAATATCGCGTCGGTGGGGAACGGGAAGGTAGTTCAGTTGGACATGCGACGCTTGCAACGGCTGATCGCCAATATCGCAATATCGCATCAGGGGGGAACGGATGGGGCATAGCTTATATGGTGAGAACATTGCGATCTTGCGAAGCGAGCTGGCGTTCTAGGATCTGCGGAGTGTTAAGGAAATCGGCAAGGGTCTATTATGGTCGGAAGAAATGAGTAAGTGGGTCAGCAGGACGCTTGAGGCCTCGGAAGGGGTCCGATAACCTACAAGGGATTTTATACTTTGGAAGGAGTCCATTGTATTTAGAATATGGTTTGAAGGGGAAGCATGAGGGTTCTTGCTAAGTTTCAGGTAAACTGAGCAATTCCCGGGGGTACTTATGGTTATTTTTCAACCAGGGGGAGGGATATTTACATAGGGGGATTATTTACATAGTTTTAGTATGGGGACAAGGAAAATATAAGGAGTTACATAATAATGTCAGTGGTTAATATGGAGATGGTAAGAAAGCGCTAATTTTCAGAAATCTTAGGCTGCAATGGGGGAATAGAATCTTATAGAGGGGATATGAAATTTCTTTGAGTAAAGCAGATCTTCACCCAAGCTAATGACATGAAAATGATGGAACTTAAGAGGTATCAAGCAGATCTTGACCTCTTTTGGGGAAGTTAGTTAATGATTTGGGGGAGATGGAGAAAGGAAGTTAGTTATGCCTGTTTTTGAGTTTCTCACATAGAATTGCCTGGTGATTGTGCCCTGAGTAAGATGACACCTGAAAACCTGGAAACTGATCAGCGATCAGAATTCTGCAACCTCAACTACCTACCCAGCCTACTTACCTAACATTTTTTCTTCTTTTGGTTTTCGTGCACTTAGACTTGCAAACCCATCATTTCAATTTTTCTTTTTTATGCTTTCCTATCTACAAACTACCCTTATTTCATCCAAGGGCCCAGATTAAGCAGTTGGGCTCCTTTGGTTCTCTACCTATCTAAGGATCTGCCAAGATTAAGCTGTTTGGACAGATTTTCATTCTCTATATTCTAAAACAGGAAATTGAAACCTAGGGAGACCAAGATTAAGCTGTTTGGACCTCCCTTCAATTGAAAATTGTACAACACTAGAATAACTTCTCAATATTTGGAAGGCAGTTAGATGAACTCTAAGTAGCCTTCTTCGCTTGGAGACTATTAAGAAAATATGGAGCATTGCAGCATGCAAAGTATGAGATATTTGGTCTATGAAAATGTCAATCATGAAATATGAGTAACTTGCTGCAGCAGGAGGCTAACACACCGTTCATTGAATAAATCATCAACAACTGCACCGGTTGTGAATCATTCTCATTCATGGATGGTTTCTTAGGTTACAACCAGATTGCCATAAAACCAATAGACTAACACATAACCACCTTCATTTTCCCATGGGGAATCTTTCCCTATAGAAAACTCACATTTGGTTCAAAGAATTCTAAAGAAACATTTCAAAGGGCCATGGATTACGCATTTCACGATATCAGACATATCATTTAAGAGCTATCTTTCTTAGGTGTTGGTTCTATAACATAAATCTGAATCTGCATAAATGTGTTTTCTTTGTCGAGTCTAGACGCTTACTTGGATTCATTGTCTCCAACTATGGGAGTAGGGTTGATCTTGATAAGGTAAAGGAAATTACTCAATTGCCCGAACCACAATCCATTTTGTAGCTCCAACGTTTACAGGGGAAATCAAACTTCTTACAATGGTTCATCGTAAATTATGCCAAGTTAATGAAAGGATTTATGTGCCTACTTAAGAAGGGAGTGATGTACCAGTGGGATGATCAAGCTCAATGATCATTTGATGCCTTGAAAATGGCACTTATATCAGCCCCACTCCTTGGGGTGCAACTTTCTTCTATACTTGGCAACCTCGCCATCCTCTCTAGGTATGGTCTTGGTTCAAACTCATGATGACCAAAGTGAGAATGTGATATACTATCTATTGAAAGGCCTAGCTAGTCCCGAACTCAAATGTTCACATGTGGAAAAGTTGTCCTTGGTCATTGTCTTTGTTGTCAACTGTTTCCGACATTACATACTGTCGTGATAGACTACTATCGTCGCCTTGGAGAATGCCATGAGACACACTTTGTCTCGTCACGTCATTGGAAGGAATATTCCAAATGGATAGTGATCCTCCAACGATTTGATTTGGTTTTCATTGCTACCAAGACGAAAAATTCCTTAGCCTTCGCCAAACTTTTGTCGGATCTTCCCATTGTCATTCCTAACGAGATAGCCCACAATACTCTTCCGGATGAAGCTATCTATCTTATCGACTCTACTGACCCTTGGTATGGTGACATTCTTGTCTACCTCCCAGTGCAACGTCTCCTCCCTAAACTATCGTCAGGTGACCATCATTGCATCTGCCACCAAGCACAACACTATTTAGTGCTTAATGATACGTTATATCATCATGGTGCTGATACAGTTCTTCGACGTTGCCTCACTCATGAGGAGGTAGAACACGTTTTAAATGACTACCATGCTGGGGCATGTGGCGGTCATCTTTCTGGCATATCTATTGCTCAGAAAAATTTGCGCACATGCTACTATTGGCCAACCTTGTTCAAAGATTATATCAAGGCTATCTAGAACTGCCACCCTTGTCAAGTGTTTACAAAGAAAATGCATGCTCCTTCGGCCCTACTGCACCCAATTATCTCCATTGGCCCCTTTGCCAAATTGGGCATAGACTTCGTAACTTGCAACCCCACTTCCTCTGTTGGACACAATTATATTATCGTAGTTGTGGACTATTTCACGAAATGGGTTGAAGCCCTTGCCACCTTCTGGGCTGATGGAGGAATAGCGGTGCTATTCCTATTTAATCAAGTCATTTGTCACTTCAGTGTGCCCCACATGATCGTTACAGACAATGGGTCTCATTTTCAGAATCACATGATGATGATGTTTTCACCAGGATCAATCATCCTCCTACTACCCCTAAGCTAATGGTCAAGTAGAGGTCATCAATGGCGTCTTAAAGACCATGATTCATAGGTTAGTAGGGAATCATAAAACCAACTTGCATCGAATGTTATATCCTGCATTGTGGGCATACCGAACTTCAGTAAAAACTTCTACAAGCTTCACAACTTTTCAACTAGATTATGGTCTGGAAGTAGTTTTACCAATCGAGTGTCAGATTCCTTCCTTACAAATCACGTTGAACTCTTTCTCGGCACCACTGATGAAGAAGAGCGCCTGCTATGCCTAAATCAACTAGATGAAATCCGTTGAGATGCCAAATTGGCACTTGAATCCCACAAGCACCGGGTCAAAGCCCAGTACGAAAAAAAGGTCAAACCTCATTCTTACCAAGAGAGAGATCTTGTTTTACTCTACAATAAAAAACATGACCTCTTGGGGGCAGGAACACTTCAACCCTTATGGCTTGATCCATATATCGTCACAAGAGCCCTCTCAAAAGGAGCATATGAACTTCAGGACTGGGAAGGAGTCCCACTAGCTGAGCCCCTAAATGGGCTCTATCTAAAAAAGTATTATGCCTAGTACTGCACTAGGCATGTGCTTTGTAATTTTATGTATTTATAAGTTTTTCTTCCTTTTTATGTGACTAGATTTTTTGGTATTTCTTGAAGTATTTGTCTCATACATATTTCTCGTTATGCAAATGTCTTCACTACCCCTAGCATATGTAGGATAGGTGGATGGTTTCAGTCATCACACACGACACATTGAATCAGCTACTTGGGTCATTTACACACCTGAGTTGGTACTGTTTTGTTCTGGGGGAGTATTTATTAGTACTTCCACCAACAATATTGTTGAGTACATGTCCATAATTTCACTTCTCCCTGAAGTGTCATCAAGGGACATCTCCAATCTGGTGGTCAGGTTAGATTCTCATCTTGTTGTTATGCAATTGATTAATCATTATCATGTTCTTAATCCAATCTTGTTACGTCATTATTTAAGGGTACGACTCTTGGAACGTTAATTTGAGGTTATCACATATGAACACATTCCTAGAGAATTTAATACAGTTGTTGATTCATTGGAAAACTATTTGTTAGATTGGCATCTGTCTCCTTCATTGTAGATACATGTATGAAAGTAAATATTTAGAAAGTTAAAAACTTGCGAAAACACTTTAAAAACATTTACATCATAAAATACCGAAATATATATATATATATATATATATATATTATATATATATATATATATATATATAATATTATATTATATATATATCGAATCTAGTCTTTTACATCAGAAAATTTCCCAAAACTTGGGTGTTTTAAGTAAAAAATGGCTATTAAGCCTAGCTATAAACACCTATTGGCTATACCAAGTGTCTACTAATAGAGCCTACTTCCCATGAAAATCTAACAGTACTCTATCTATCCTCCGAAGAGGAACCAAAAACCACTCAGGAACACCAATTGTGTGTCGCTACATATGAGCGGGGATCTCCCTCATAGGAAGGGGGCGCACACCCATGCTCAAGGCCTCCAGTTTTCTCAAAACCTTGTGAAGACTCTCATCATCACCCCCGCATTCGAGTAGTTGGCCTCCTCACCTCACTTGATGAGGCTCACCTCACTTGATGAGGTGAGCCTGCAGGTCGCACCGGTGCCACATCTGTGTCAAGAAAAAAGCTTCATGTCAATACTTGTTCACCCATAAAATCAACATAAACATTCAAAAGCTTAAAAATACTTTAAGTAATCTCAAATAATTCTTCTTACCTTAAGGCCCCCATTTTGTACCAGGCGGAAAAATCAAGTCAGGGTCACCTATGAAGTCCATGCCCTCATAGGCATAGTCATCAATTATCAAAATCTGGCCACTGAGCCATTTGAAGAAATCTTCTTTGAAAAAATGTCGGATGGGTCCTCCTCCTGTGCGAGGATCAAGTGATGCCCATCACCTCTATCTAGGCTCCCTTGGATCGAGGGGATCTAATCTCATCTGTGGGTGCATAACTAGCACCCTCTCAAGAATGAAGGAGATAATGAGAGTAGCATACCCAAAACTCTGTTGGGTCTGGGTCTTACATGCAGTCAACTCTACCTTCAACTGACAAAGCACTGCCTTGCACCAGTCGAATATCTATAGCTGGACATAGTCAATTGCAAGCAATAGTTGGGCCTTTTTCGCAACATGGGGACTTTTCAACCTCGCCAAGCACACAATCATCCATAAAATGGCCTTCATGGATCTAGATCTGATCCTCTCTATAGGGACTCTATTGTTGATGAGTCTAATTTCAAGGATACAGTCAACTTGGACCAGCTCTAAGGTGGATCGGGGATCTGGCCCACCACCGATCAATTTTTCCCGTGCTCCTCTCCACGACAAACCTGTCAAGAAATATATATCATCTTGGTCAAAGACCAACTCACGGTTCCCAATCCGGAACACCTATTCATGTTCATCCCATCACTGAATAATCCAGCTCAAAAGGTCCTCCTGACCTTTCATCAAGTCCAACTGAAAAAACTTCATCAACCCACAATGGCACTGTTAGCCCTGAGGTTCAGTGCTAACTTTTGGAAGGTCAAAAAGAGGCTCAGTCTACTTTGCTACTATTAAAGAGGCTCAGTCTATGCACTCATAACTCACCGCACAACATTTCCACCGTCGATCTTCTCCCGCCAATCCATCAGCTCATATTGCACTCGATAAAAGCAAACATGCCCGATCACTCCTCACCGTCAGATCACCTCCACCAGATTCGACGGTCCTCGCGCATATCGCACGAGTAACTAGCACGGACAATACCCACGTGATATGTGTGTTTTCTCTCTCTCCTCTGCCGCTACGTGTCATTCATTGAGTGGAATCGCGTGGCTTCTGACAATTACCGCTTACCGCCTGAGGCCCGCACGATGAAAAACATTACCACTTAGGACAAACCACTCCTGCTCACTATCGCCCACACATCTTCACCACCTGATAACCGTCCGATCTACCCATTGAAGATCCAACGACCCAGATAGGTCCCGCTCTCACCATGACCGATAGCCTCTGTGAATTGATCTCTGCCACACATTCTCCCAAATAAGATGGCCACCATTCATGATCATCTCAGCTATTCATTCCCCCATGCACTCGAGCAACACGTCCAAACTGTTACCTGAGGAAGAAGACAACCAGCTCTGTTGGCCTGGTAACAGTC
Source organism: Pinus taeda (assembly GCA_000404065.3). Classification (NCBI taxonomy): domain Eukaryota; kingdom Viridiplantae; phylum Streptophyta; class Pinopsida; order Pinales; family Pinaceae; genus Pinus; species Pinus taeda. The sequence goes on along the minus strand of APFE030536271.1, from coordinate 91,584 downwards.
TGACCCCAACAACCGAATTAAATAAAGAGCATGGCCAAATGGAGAAAAGGACAACACAACACCTGAACTAATTGGGTTTTCACCGTAAAGAAAGCAACTTCATTTAGAGACGCTATCATACAGTTAAATGCAGTTGGTGGTCAATTAAAGACCGCCCATCCCTAAAAGGCCATGGGGGCCATTGTAATGAAAAATTATAAATAGCCTAAAGAAATATGTAACAAAGGTTGGCATTTGATGTAAGGTTCAACTTCTGGAGATTGTAGACACTCTGTAACTTGCAGCGTCTCATCTTCATTTTTAGCAATGCAAGCTTCTTTTGCTGTTACATGCTCACTGTCCATTTCCTCTTTGTTCTAAGCTTGTGCCTGTGGCGCTATATTCATGATTGTTCCCATGTTTAATACTAGATAACTGTCATCTTATCTCGATATTGAAATATTGAATGTATCAGTAAGTAGGCCACTCAGGTTTCTTCTATGTCTGATGCAAAAAAATTGTCATCTTGCCTTTGCATTAATAGATTAGATCTACAAATTTCTTTATTGGTTGTAGCCGACCATCACATGGTTGTGTGTATCTGCTGGTGTGGTCAGTATTCTCCATATTCACCTAATTCCCAAACTGTTGAGCATTGGTGGTCTAAAGCCTTGTAGTCTGAGGGTGTTCATGCATGTCTGGAGTGAAAACAGAGTAGAAGTGGTTATCTGGCTTGAACTAAACCATCATCCCTTCCAATAAACTTCTGCAAAAATAGTTTAATTTATATGTTACCAGGCATCTCCGAGCTACAACCTAGGAGAGTTTCCTGGAGCCCTAACAGGCACAATGCAAGTATGCAAGTTGGATCATTTGGCATCAACAATTCTTGTAGGTCATGGGCTCGTTCTCTCCATAGAATAGTCATAATGGCTCAAAACCTACACAAATCAACACAAAAATCAGTGAAAATGGGGCAAAAAAGCTCAATAAATCATTGCCTGGGGTTTTGAGGTGCACCCTCATGCACTAACACCCCCTAGTAACAAACAGGGAGGAGTAACGCCCTCCCCCAAGTCATAAAGGGTGTTTAACGCTCCCTATAGGCCTGGAAGCTAGCATTAGGCACAATAAATGATCTAGGGATTCCCAGATATCCAAAAATCCACCCCAAAAGTAGCTAAACAAGGTTTAATAATGCAATATCATGGTTTTGGCATCTACCTAGCATTAACGGCACGTCGAATGGTCCCCTGGATCTCTCGCAATCGTCTGTAGAAAATTTGCTCCTCTTTAGCTCCAAAGCACTCTCATAGCTCTCAAATGATGCAAATGGTGACAATGCAGGCTCAAGAACTCCCTTATAGTCACTTTGGAGACATGACTTAGCTTAATTTAAATAATTAAAGTCGAAGTAGTCCATTTCCAATGATATTTATCATGCGCCATGACCCCATATTGGCAGAAATTGCTCATATTTTGATGAAATAACTTTCAGGATTGAACGATAGAAATGACCATGTTTGATTCTCAATGAGCGCTTTCTTTTATGGGATTTTTTTCTCGCTCTAAAATTAAAAAATCCTCGATTTTTTCATCGTCAGTCTCATTAAACACTTACGACGATGGTCCGAGCAACTTTTTTTCCCTCTTTTTCTAGCTCACTAAACTGGAAAAGATCGATTGAGCATTATTTTTTGGGACTTTTTTTCTCGCTCGTTAAATCAAGAAAACCCCCAGTTCCTTCTTCAGGCTCGCTAAAAACTTGTGAAGAAGCTCCAAGCATTATTTTTAGGAACTTTTCTCATTCATTAAATCAAAAAAACCCTGAATTTTTGTCATTGGGCTCGTTAAACACTTACGACGACAATATGAGCGCTTTCTTTTTTGGGACTATTTCTTGCTCTTAAATCGAAAAATCCTTGAGTTTTTCCCTTCTTCGGGCTTGTTAAATCTACAAAGAAGGAATGAGTAGTTATTTTACCTCTTTTTCCTTGCTCACTAAACTAAAAAAGATACCTCTAGTTGTCTTCATTTGACTCGTTAAAATTCGATGAAGGTATATTTAGTTTGTCGTCACGTGACTCATTAAAATTTCACGATGAATATCAAGTTTACTCTGTCTCCTCGTACTCGTAAAAAAAAGAGGCAAACATCTATTGACCATAGGTTTCTCTTTATCCTGATTTAGTAGATTAACTTACGGAAAAGGAACCATTCTGGGTATACTGTTAAACCTTTGTCGCACGCGTTAAAAACTATGACAAAGGGACCACCTTGGAGTTGTTCTTTACGATCTTTTCAGACTCTCAAAATATGAAAATACCACCGAGTTGTCTCTTCTGGACTCATTAAATTACACAGATGAGGAATAGAGTCGCTCTTTTTACGATCCTTTTCAGACTCTTAAAACATGAAAAGCTCGATGAGTTTTCTTATCTGGACTCATTAAACTAATCAGATAGGGCATAAAGTCTCTCTTTTTAGGACCCTTTTTAGACTCTTAAAACATGAAAAGATCAATGATTTTATCTATCTAGACTCACTAAACTAATCAGATGGAGAAAGTGGACAATATAATTGCTTTGTGTTCTGTATTGTGAAAAGAGTTTTTTGGCAGCAGTCACTCCCTTAAACATGGCACTCCCTTAGATAAACCTTCCTTGTGACGACCTCTCAATATGAATCTTACCATCCTATGAGTTTAGCCTATATACCCCAATGTTCTTGCATCTCTATATCCTAACACTCTTTGGTGTTCATGGATCTAGTATTGCATGGTTAAATTTGTTGTCGTGCCTTCTATTTTTCAAGGGAAAACCTTTATCTTCTGTTTCCTCCATCAAACCATCAAGCATATCCTATCATCATGGTCTTTGTCGCTTTGACCTAATGCTCAAAAGATTCCTCAAAAAACAATCATTCTTGTCCCATTTCGTGTCGACTGATGTACGACACCTTATTTCCTACCTTTCGACAAGTCTCTTCATATTGACTTCAACACTCTATCTAGGAAGAAGACCCAGAAACACTTCAATGCCTTGGTACTTGCAAACATTAGTGGCAGGTCACCTTGTGTTTGGTAAGGGGTTTTCATTATTGGCTCCTGGTTAAAGTATTCTATGAGTGTTTGATGACAAAAACATTATTCACACTCACTAGATTGTACTGTGCATCTTGGAGACCAACACCATTATCGGTGGCCATCCTCACGTCTATTAATGGTCTTCATTATTGACTGCTAATCAGACAATTTCATGCATGTTCAACCTCAGCGCCTATATTCACATGTATCAATCTATGTTGTTGCGGTGAAGTAGAAATCAAGACCTTAGGTAGAGGCTTGCATCACTCAGCCTTGTTTCCTCTCCCAAGTTGCATTTATTGTTTTTTGGAGACAGCTCATTAGAATGATCCTATTATGACACAGGTTCTTCATTGTGCTTATCAGCGGCCAACATCGTCATATCTCTTTATTAAGAAAGACACTCTAACATAGCTACTAAGCATGGGAATGCCCGACTCAGGACATGATTTTAGTTGCTTTTTATATATATGTATTGTATCAGGTTTATCGTACCTCCCGAAGCTCTGATCCTCTGTCTCTCTCTTTTCCAAGGAAAAGGACAGTTAAATATAAATTATTTCGGCCATCGTCACAGCCTCTAAGCTCAAAATTTAGGGGGCATTTGTTATACAGGAAAATGACCTCCTCATCAGCTCAGAGGAGAAAGACATGATGACTGAAGGACTGACCAAGTTCACAGGCCTAGTTATCAAGCTAACACTATCTAAACACTAGCAACCTGCTTTATAAAGCTTCCTAGCAAGGGTAAGGGTGCATTAGTGCCTAGGGTAACTCTGTCTATTACCTCAGGAAGATCGTTGATGAACCCTAATGAGTTTCTATGGGTCAAGAGAATGAGTTGACTAAGAAATATCCCAAGATTCACTCCTACGTCAGCTCACAAAAGCAAGGAAACATCAGCACTCAACCTATTTGGGGGAATTACTAATTTGTAATGGAGTATGAAAATGGGAAAGAGCATAAAGGCATGGAAACATCACTACTTTTTCCTAATGGAACTCATGAAGGACTTGACAACCATATCCTCACATGTTATATATGCAAGGCTAGGGCCATTGTGAAAGTGGTAAAACCATTTGAAAGGATTTCCTATTTGACTATTGAGCAGAGTCTCAGACTAAGGCATCAGAAGATGTTAATAAGGGGGGGCGAGAGAGAGAGAATCTGGAGGGGTAAGGGAAGGCTGATACAACTCATGGCTGTAATCACTCTTTCTACATCAATATAGAATTGTAATTGTGTTGTCCTCTCCGAGATGTTGGTAGTATAACGTGTTTATATGTTTATTCAATATGGTTAGCATGAGTGGATTATATATATGCAATTAGATATCTTTATAGGTTCATGCATTTTTTATCAAGGTTTTATGTTGTTATATTATGCTTGTATTTTCTATGTGTAGGTTTTGATTTGGAGCTGGATCAGGGGTCTTCTGCCTAGCTACATTGCACTCTCCAACAACACCACACTAAGACTCGAGGTAATAAGTCCTTCTTACTTTGATATTCATTTGCTAAACATAGATATGCATTCATCTTTGTGACAACTACAACTAATCTAACTATATGCAAAGGATCCCGGGAAGATACATGAGAGTTTCTACATCACCAAACACCCGTTCATTAATCCCTATAGCAAGAATCTCGCTTGCTCATCCTTGGGCGGATTCCAGGCATTAGTCACATGGACTTTCAACTGAAGAGATAAGAAATCCGACTAGTTGAATGGCCTTCCATCATTCACCAACTAGTCCAACAAAACCATCCAACCTTCAGGAAAGGTCTTTGTGCTCTCTTGACCATATAATCAACATGCAAAGATGATTAAGAACTAGTAGGCCTTCCTGAGAGACTTTGCCTTGTAAACATGATTAGGTGTCGTTTTGAACTTTGATGACTCTTTCACCTAGTGTTTGACAATGTCTCTGGTGTTCACAAAGCTATTGTAATGCCCCACTTAAATCTTATCCTACAAATTTTATTAATGTTTACATTCTCTGAAAATATTGAGAAATATTGGTCTAGTATAAAATTCATGATTTCTATTATTCAAATTCCCAACTTACCTTCTCAAATTAAATCTTAGGAAGGGTATGGCCTCCTTCCATTATTTCAAATAATATATATATTCATCTCACATTCCCCAATGTACCCTCACACTTACTTGGGAGAAGACACGGTCCTTTCCATTAATTATATATATATATATATTATATATATATATATATATATATATATATAATATATATTCATCTCACATTCCCAAATGTACTTTCAGATTTACTTAGGATAAGACATGGTCATTTCCCATTAATTTCCCAATTTTATATTCATGTCACATTTCCAAACGTACTCCCAGCTTTACTTAGGAGAAGAGAAGTCAACTGTAAGGATGGATGAGAAGTTAATGACATTAATGAGGGGTGGTTGAGATGGAAAAGAGAGGTAGGGTATAAAAAGGGAAGTGGGAAGGGAGAAAAGGGGAGGTGGGGTATTGCTTATGATTGTAGGGTTGGTTGTGATTTCTTAGACACACACACTACATCTGGTTGGACTTGGGCTTGGAGGGATAGGGAACCTGTGGAGGTTTCCTGGCCTCGGGATTATATCCTAGTTGGCTGGGAGGTAAATCTAGTTGGGTCCATCAAGAAAAGCGTTCAACAGGAGCAGCAGGACAAAGGAATCTCCACCAGCCTCCAGTACAGATAGTCCTCCATAGTTTACTCATGTAAATTTTATTAGAATGTAAATGATAAAATTTTGTTTGTCTAGAAGTCTTGTAAGTGATTAAACTATTGCCTTTTATTGCATTTAATTTTTTTGGAAATAGATCAGTTAGCAGACCCTAGGATAGGGCTCTTACACATGGTATCAGAGCCCTGATACCATGTGTAAGAGCCATATCCTAAGGTCTATTAACCAATCTATTTCTAAAAAATTTAAATGCAATAAGAGGCAGTAGTTTACTCACTTACAAGACTTCTAGACAAATAAAATTTTACCATTTACATTCTAATAAAATTTACATGAGTAAACTATGGAGGAATACCTATACCAGAGGCTGATGTCAGGATGGATAGGAGGATATAGATCAGTTGGAGACTCTTGATAGGAAGTAATGTCATTGTCTGACTTGTCAAATTTTATTACTATAACTCTCTGATTTGCTATGCTTTCAAACTCCTTGTATCTTTTCATTCTAACTTCGGGACAAAGTTTTCTGAAGGAGGGGTGTATGTAATGCCCCACTTAAATATTATCCTGCAAATTTTATTAATGTTTACATTATCTGAAAATATTGAGAAATATTGGTCTAATATAAAATTCATGATTTCTATTATTCAAATTCCCAACTTACCTTCTCAAATTGAATCTTAGGAAGGATATGGTCTCCTTCCATTATTTCAAAATAATATATATATTCATCTCACATTCCCCAATGTACCCTCACATTTACTAGGGAGAAGACATGGTCCTCTCCAACTCATTATCAATATATATATTATCTATATAATATATATATATATATATAGTATATATATAATATATATATTATATATATATATATATATATATATATATATTCATCTCACATTCCCAAATGTACTTTCAAATTTACTTGGGAGAAGAGAAGTCAACTGTAAGGATGGATGAGAAGTTAACGACATTAATGAGGGGTGGTTGAGATGGATAAGAGAGGGAGGGTATAAAAAGGGAAGCAGGAAGGGAGAAAAGGGGAGGTGGGGTATTGATTATGATTGTAGGGTTGGTTGTGATTTTTGGACTTGTTATGTTTTTGGAGACCTTAGGAACCTATGGAGGTTTCTTGGGTTGTTGAGGGGAGGGAAATATTGTTCATCTTGCTCTGGATCATTCATCTTGGATACACACACTACATCTGGTTGGACTTGGGCTCAGAGGGATAGGGAACCTGTGGAGGTTTCCTGGGCTAGGGATTATATCCTAGTTGACTGGGAGGTAAATCCAGTTGGGTCTGTCAAGAAAAGCGTTCAGCAAGATGATGAGCCCCAGAAATGAGCAACTATATGGGCTCATTCAGCCTCCTAATTCGACTTAATCCACCATTCTCATTAGTTTATTGCATGTTTTTTATTATATTTATGCTAATAGAGCGAATTGGGTTAGTCATTATGCCAACAAGTCTAACGTGTGCTTTATGCAGATTTTTGGTCAATTTTGAGACAAAATCAAAGGTTTTAATGAGCACTTGGCAGCCAAATTTGTGGAAGAACAAGGGAGAGGATTTGTAGGAAGGTGTCCCCTTCATTTATGAGCCCTTACCTCAAATTCTCCACCAACAGCTCGGAGTTCAAGGGGCACCACATCGATTATCACAAGGGCAGCTAAGCAAGGGCTAGTAAAGTTGCTGTTAATTGCAAGTTTTGGCAGCCGAGTTCCTAAAGTTTAGGAGGACCGTTGGGGTCCTCAATTTGTATAAATAAGAAGGCTTAGGGCCTCATTTCAGTTAGTCATTTTTTAGCCAGTTAGTCATTTTTTGTTAGTTCAATTTTACTTAGATTTTAGTCAGTGGGTTAGCCCTACATTTCAGCACATTTTCAAGCTTTTTCTTGTAGACAGTTTTTGGGATGTAACTATTATTTCTTGATCAATAAATATGAATCCAACTTTTCACCAGCTATGATATTCCTTAGGAGGTTTTTGCTCTTGGGGTTGGGCCCAACTCAAGTGCCAATACCTCCTTTGTGTACTTTTATGTGTCTTTGCTGCATTCTTAGAATAAAATCTGTTATTTAGAATAAGATCTTGCTTTGTTACTTAGGTTGTTTTTGATGATTGAAATAGATTTTCATGCTTCAGGTTGATTTGATAGATTGGTAAAGGAAAATATCTACAAAAAGGCCATCAAGCAATCCTTGATCTCATCTCTCCATCCTTGGGACCATGGGCTGAGACCAAGGTGTCCTTGCTACCACAAAAACACTGTTCTTGCTTCTTCATGCAATTGCTAGTGTTAGATTCTTAGTTGCAAAAGTTGATACCAGTTATGATTACATGCTTAGATTTGTTCTTGTTTGGTTTTCATAGTTGTTTTACATGATTTTCTACCAATAAACTTCTGTCCATCATGGTTTCTGGTTTCTAGGTCAAAGTAGGTTAAAATAGCTAGATCTTTGGTTTTTCTAGTGTTTCTTCGATCAGTCTTGAGAAATAGTGTGCAGAGCATCTGTAATACCTCTTTGCCTACCCTTACCCCATCAATGCAACCTGATTCGTCCTCTAACTCATATTCTTTCCTTTCATTTGCCACATTCTCTCACTTCGCCCTAATTTCCACATTCTTGTGCATCATTTCTCCCTCCATCCTTGAACAAATCCAATCGCTCCTTAGCCTCATTCACCAGGTCTTAGACCCCTTAACATCCTTATCCAACCTCCATTTCCACTTTCCCACCAGTTTTCCTCCATCAACCCTCCAAAATCCTCTTTTCGGAACATCCTGTAGAAGCTACAGTACATCCTGTAGAACCCCTGCAGACTTCTTGTAGAAGCTCACGAAAGTGGTTTCTTGAGATCCGATCACTGTGAAACTCTCTAGAAGGGTGTTAGGGACCCTTTAGGCCCTCTTCTCACCTTCCCAACCTCCTGCAAGCATTTACTTTCACCAATCACCCTCTGCACAGAAAAATAGTTAAAGCACATGCATAATGATTCTGACAACTTACTCGAAAATACAAAAAGATGTTTTTTTCCAGATTTTACTGTAGAAGTAGCTTAGTCACATGCATTGTACCTTCCTAGAAGTCAATGGCATCCATTTCCACTGCTTTCATCTCTTTTCTTGCACCAGTAGGATTAGTCGGTAGAACTAGGGTTTACTAGGGTTTGCATTTCCTTTCAGCTTTTAGTTTCTTTCTGAGTTAGCTTTCATCCATCACAATTAAAAGATTCTTCTTAAAGCTCATAGAAGTTGGTTTAAGCTCCTAGCAGACTTGTGCCAGCTGATCGAGTGACAGCCGCAGCAAGAGCTAGTACTTGTGCATATAGCATCGTCGCTTCCAAGTTTGTTACGAACTACCGGGTTGATAAAAGTAAAGAAGGGAGTCCTAGGAGTTGCAGCATTATTATTGCAATACTGGAGCCCACCAAAAGAGCAGTAGGACAAAGGCATCTCCACTAGCCTCCGGTACAGGTATTCCTCCATAGTTTACTCATGTAAATTTTATTAGAGTGTAAATGGTAAAATTTTATTTTTCTAGACGTCTTGTAAGTGAGTAAACTACTGCCTCTTATTGCATTTAAATTTTTTAGGAATAGATCGATTAGCAGACCCTAGGATAGAGCTCTTACAACTATGGGTGGCATATATAATTGTGTCCATTCGATTCACCAGCCGAGGTAAATGATACATCTACTGATAGTTTTGTGCCTTGAAGGTGGCAAGCTCTATCCCTTGAGCACTTCTGAATGTCATAGTTTTTGGGTCTGTGTGTGAGACAATCCAGTGGATGATGTCCACACATGGGAAGGAAGGGTACCTGCATGCAACCTTGTATAAGCCTAGTTACTAGATACATATATAAACCTACCAATCCTCTATCTTCGTTGAAGTCCTCTGCAAAGGTATCCTTGATTTGGTTCCATATCAACTTCATGCCCTTCTCAATGAATAATTAAGTGTCTCCATAAACTCACGAGTTCATTGACACCTACTAAACTACTTCCCTAGTACTACTCTCGACAATATCCTTTGATGCAACTCTCTTGGAAGCCATGTTAACTGTTACTGCTAGAGAGTTGATCAACAACTATTGTACCTGGAGATAGAGAGGACACTCATGGCATACAAATGTTAGCTTGAAATCCAGGCAACTTCAAGGACAGACCAACCAACAAACTAGGATAATGTGGGAGGGTTTGCATAATCCTAGTTCATAGAGGTGACTAACTGCCTGCTAGAATTGCACATTGTGTAGCCCAATAGTTAGTGAGGAGGTCTTGTTTAATGGAACTATGCAATGTGCAATTCAATCTAGGCACAGGACAAGAGAGACTATGCATTGTGCAGTCTCAGTAGTCAATGCTTGGGGATGGCTCCTCAAACTGTGCAGTGCGTAGTTGGTGCCAAGCCTAGGTATCCTTTGCATAATTGTAGAAGCCATGGTCAAGCCCTTGAGCTCCAGAAATGTGCAGTGCATGCCAAGAAAATAAGATTTGGTCTAAGGAAGCCCAGATCTACCCAAGGGAAGTTTAAAATCAAATAGATCTGAAGGATAGTGTGATGTTGAATGTAAATCTAAGTGAATGATTATGAATGCAAATGAAACAAGTGCAGGAACCAATCAAATTGAAGGGAAATGAAGCATGTGGAGAGAGTCATCGCAACGACGACCGTTGGTGCAAAAATTGGGTGATGAATTTGATACTTGGGAAAGGAAATGAAAAACTTAAAAGAACACTTCTACAAGCTAAAAAAAATCAAAATTCTTGCAGTCATTCAACAAAATGAGTGAAACAAAACTCTCACAAGCTAAACAAACAAAAGCGACATAAAAAGCAGTGAAATTATAGAAAAGAAAGACTTAGCTGGAAAAGAAATGACGATCGCACTGAGGGTTCCTTGATCTCCTTGAGAATGCCAAAGCTCCAAGATCGAATGTGAAAATCAGCTCTGGCAATGTCAATTAAATAGATTTGATCAATTTAGGGTTTATGACGTGAAGGCCAAAAATCAAGGAAAAGGCAAATCTTTGCGACAGTTTCCTGAAAAATTCAAGTGCCTCCTTCAGATCGCTAAAAATAGGTCCCTATTTTCCAGGGATAATTTTTCACTTTTTTCCTTTTGATTTTTTCGTGAAAAAGATGCCATGCATTGCCTAGAGAGATTGGAAATTCTAGGAAGGACTCAACAACTCACTGGTTCATGGACTGAGCAACTTCTGAGGTGGAAGATTCTGTGCAATTTCTGGGTTGAGTGGCTCTGGGCTGCCTCTCATGCTCTGCACAGTTTCCCAGTTGAAGATTGGCTGTCAACTGGATTTGCGCAATTTTGGAGCTGAAGGCTAACTGTCAACTTGGATTGCATAATTCCCGAGAGCAAGACTGATTTCCCTTAAGGATTGTGCAGTTCACTAAGGCATGCCTGAAACCGAGTGAAAACAAGTTAAGAGATTAGCTTGTGGGTTAGAGAGTAAACCAAGTAAGAACACAAACCCTAATACAAAGATGAATCTCAACTATAGAACAAGTACTTGTGTCAGTGTGAGATGAGCTGCTGTGATTTAGGAGGGAGGCTCCAAAACGAAGCATAAGAAAAATTTTGGAGGGTGGTTGTAGCCGCTACAACAACTACCTATACCCTAAGTTCTAAGCTTCATAAAATACTACTATCTCAATTAATTCACGTAATGTAATAGTGATGTCTCATTGATAATATTCAAGTCTTTATTCTATTGTGTAATCCTAGTGAAACATATATACTAATGATAATCAAGTAAGTAACATTGTGCTTTATTCTATCACAGTTTAGCTCACCAAGTTAGACCATAGTAATTCATATGGGATTTGGCCTAGTGGAGTATAAAATGATTAAACTAGATGGAATCCTTTGAATACGAATTTAATCATTTACTTATTCTTCAATACATCTCTCAAACATTGAATTAGTTCCATTTTATAGTACATTACAATTCGATCCTTTTTAAAAATCTTGCTTATGTATGATATTCATTATGATATAATTTGTGTGGTCTCAAGATAAGTCCTAATCCTTATATTACCTTCAAGTAATGTGAATTCAACTCTACCTTAGGACCATAATTAGAATCACGTATGCACTCACTAAATTACTATTCTTAAGAATAATTGATGTATCATGGTACGAAGAAAATGCTAATCATCATTTATTGGAAATTTCTCCATGGATTTAAAGAGAAACTAGGATTGAAAACTAACAATTTTTTTGTTTGTTATGGTCTCACTTTCCTTAAAATAAAACTCATTGTTGTAATCTGACATCGTGTCTTGTGATTCATTTTGTTAAGTTACTATATGAATCATTATGCAACTGAAATGGGTGTTACATGTATAAAAGCACTAGATCAACAGTCTTTAGATCCACATGGTTTGTATAACAAGGTAATGAGTCCTTATATTGATCCTTGATATAATTGACAATTGTGCATGTGTGAAAGAGTTGGATAAGAAACTCAAGAAAATGCCAAATGTTGGAAACAACAAATAAAAATGTAGAAAGAGATGAGGGAGCAACCCCTCAAGCTCTCTAAGATACCGAAGAATTCTCTTAAACCATTCTAAAGGGTGGTTGAAACCTTAAAGTTGTTGAAGGCCATGAGAAAGGCATTGTTTCATGCATGTGTTTTATCTACTTGTGGAAGTGAATGTGAATTTTCAATGTATTCTACAGTATTTGTTTATCGTTGTTGGATACGTGATTCAATTTTGGTTGAATGTGTACATGGCCATGTTTTGTGTTGATGTCATGTGTTATTGTTGTGGTATGTACTTTTTGCATTATTTCTCTTCTTTCCTTCTTTGTAATTTGGTTGATCCATAATTATGTAGGAATGCAACAAAATACATATATAAACATGAACACGGAGATGCAGTAGAAATAAAATTTCATTTCATTAATATCAAATACTTGAAATATGCTTACATACAAAATGGAAATAAAGTAGTTCGGGTGATGGTAGCTTATCTTTGAGAAGAGATGTGGTGGATACATGCCTCTGAACTGTGTTACAATGAGGCTCGGAGACCTAATTAATATTGAGAAACAATGTAAAACCATAAACATCCAAAAACCTAACCCTAAGATATGAAGTGCCAAAACTATGTGCCCTGTTTGGGTAAATTGGTACATCAACTTATCAGGGTTGTAACTTTGGCATACAATCTCTATTTAATGTGCACAATACCTTGTTAGAAATATCTATCCTAGTACTACAACTTCTGACTAGTTATGATTACTCCAAAACACCTATCGGCCCTAGGTTTTCCAAAAAACATCGTTTAGGGCCTAAAAATGGCTCTAAAAGTTCAGGACTCGAGAAACTGCCAAAAATAGTAAATTGTGCTACTATTAATGAAGTTGAAAAACTGAAAAAGACAGTGGTGGGGGTCCCAGTGGAATAGGTGGTTGGCCACTAACATCCACCTGGATCATTGGTCTTGACTGATTTTTTGGATGTGAAGCAAAGGAGATCATAAATAAGAGTTGAATAAAATCCAATTGGGAGTTCAAGACCTTGAGTAAAACCCTATTGTTATCTAGGTAAATCCTCTCTAGAGATAGAGACGATCCCTCTAGCCCAATGAGTGGGAATAGAACCTACGTGACAATCTACTAGACACTTTCCTAATTACAATTGAAATGAGAGACAAAGAAGATGGCCTACCTCGTTCTGATGCTATCGAGTCGTCCTTTGTTGAATACCTTGAATCACTTGCATTATGGGCTCACTCCTGCTACTCACAATGTTTATGCACTTGCACAATAGAATAGGACACAACAAGGCATACTAATACAAATATCATATTCAAAAACAACCTATTTAACTGATCAAGGAATGTTAAACTAAATGATACATGAGCATACACATTTAGGGAAAATGAACCAACAGTTGTATATTAATAGAATAAAGGAGGGAGCGTACAACCAAGCCTTGATGTCAATAGGCTCTCTTTGAATGAATATCCTATTCCAAGATAAGCTCTCCAAGCACTCCTTTTCCAAGCCAAATGAGTAGCATATAGGAACAATCTTAGCATAAGGGTGCAAATAAACATAGACCAACCATTTGGGAATGGGAGAGGATGAATATATAGGCAGGGAAGGGGAGTTAGGATCTCTCCAAAGATAGGAGTAGGCCCTCATCTCAAGGAGGTAGCTCATAGGGATAAGACCAAGAGGTCAAGTTGGGAGAACTCTATCTTATCCATGCCGAACAACCTCCAACTCACAGCTCTAGAAGCTTCTCATCCTCTTTGGGAACATTTCCTTTTTGGGATCATCATGGCTATACAAGAAAACAAAGCAATGCCATCGTGGGTTGAGTATAATGCAACATACGACCATCGTGGTTTTTAGTCTCATAAGAGTGATGATTCTCAAATTAGCGTTTTAGAGCTATTTCCTTCAAGGGAAGCTCAAGGCATTTTCCAGTCAATGTCTTAGGGAGGATTTGAGCTGCATATATGAATGAGTACATTGCATGACGGTCATGTTTCAAGAACTTCGGGGTATTTCAGAAGGAAGTGCAGGAGGTGTGACAAAATATTGTGTAACAGATTCCCCCTAAAGCATCAAGGCAGAACATGGAGTGATGGCTAAGATGCTTTATGAGCTTTTGCAAGGACGAGAACAAACACTGTCAGGAGACATGCAAATTAAGGACGCATATACATATACATATATGATATCAAAACATGAATCCATGGTATGGATGCAGCCATATGGATAATAAGGACTATATGAAAGGATCCATGGCATGGGCGCAACCATCCAATATAGAAGGATCATTTGTAAATCTATGATCCAAGGCATGGATGCAACCATCTGATATAGAAGGATCATCATCATAAATATAAAGTCCCACGGTATGGTCATAGCCACCCATATAGCAGAAACATGTGTACAATCATGAATAACACATAACTCCACACAACCCGAGTCATATCAGATAAGACTCAGGGTCTTGCACTCCATCCCAACCCGATCAAAGTACGAATTCTAACATGCAAATGAATGTGTCGAAGTCGAACATGCTAGAAAACCACCTAATTATCGGCCAATGATGTGGACCGTTAACACGCACGATAGAAACCACCAATAATGATAATGGCTCTCAATGTACAATAATACAATCCATAAATGTGATAATGAAGTTGAAGTCGAACACTCATGGAATCATCCAATCGAAGGCCAATGATAGAAATTTGTCATCAGATGCGAAGAACTTGCCATTAAGGCATGCAAGCTCTAAGGTACTGAAAGGGAGTTTCTAAGTCATCTTCCTAGATAATGAGCTGAAGTCGACAGGAAGTGACTCGTCGAAGGAGGGTCATAATTATTCCCTCATCATCAACACAAAATAAGGACTAAAGTGGAATAAATGAGTATGATCGAGGAATGTGACAAAATATCAGATAATGTATACATAGTAAACTGCAGATAGGACTTCTCTTGAACATATTGGCGACAAGACTCCAAAGTGTGGCAGCATTTGACTCAACATAGGACCAAGGGTCATAATGATGAAGTGGAATGAGAGGAAAAATGGATCACCCAAACCCATAAGGACAAGTGAGTGAGTGAGGATATCCCAAACACGACATGAGATATAGATTAGTGCCATGTTCAAGAGCGACATGCTACCTATACAAGAGATGTTTCATTTTCACTTTTTCCCCACTATTTATATTGAGTGCCTCTTCATTTTTACACAAGCTTGAAGAGGATACCATATGCTTGTCATATAAGTTCATTCTCCAGATGAATCCATCCTAGTAAGTTTTACAAGTCCTAGGAAGGAGAAACTCGAGCTCGTCATGGTGACAAGTCTTCATCGTTTAACTTTTATGAGTCCGACCGAAGAGTAAATCGGTGTTTTGAAAAATAGATGAGAAACAAAACTCCATCATGTCCCTTTTCATAATTTGTTCCTCGAACCGAAAAAGGTAGAAAACAATATTCGAGAGAACCTCTTGACCATGCTGACCAAGGTGTACCTTTTTTGTAAATAGTCAATTTGAGCCTAGAAAAAGGTTAAACTTATACTGAGTAGACATCATTTCATTTACTTTTACGAGTTCAAAATGACAAGTACTCAACAATATTTTCATTTTTCAAGAGTCAGAAAAGAGATGAAAGATGACTTTGCCTGGAAGAACGAATAGTATAGAAGGATAGCAACTAGTTTCGGTAATGATGGAACTGCTCAAAATATGTAATGGTCAAGAGGCTGGCTAATAAGACCACTCATCATAGATGTTCCTCAGGAAAGGGTGAAACAACCAAGTGAAAGAATATGATCGGACAAAGAGATGGTGACGATGGAATGAAAAAACCAAGGCTCATCTGGAAAAAATTAGCTGATAAAAATGGAAATCACGAGATTTAAAGTGGGAAATGGTTTCATTTTTACACAAGATTGAAACATGGGAAACTATGCTTGACTATACTTGAGGATGGTTTCATTTTTCTCAAGCTTGAAACATGAGGAAAACTATGCTCGGAATTGGTTTCATTTTTACACAAACTTGAAACATAAACAAACTATGCTTGAGATGAGTTTGCATGCCCCCATCATAATGACTCAATTCAAGGTACATGCCCCCCAAGATTCATTTAATTCACATAAGTCGTATACTAGTTACTAACAGGTGGATGGAATGAAGGTTCATTTACGAGATCAAGTGAAAGACTCAACTAGGATTTTACGAGATATAATCAAAGCCTCAAATTGGAAGGCGATTTGTGCCATTTTTTAATGAGCTTGACACAGGAAAAGAACCATGCTCATAACCTATTTAATTTTTTAAATAGGGTGATATAGTAAAAGAACTATCCTCATGGGGACCTCTTTCATTTTTTAATGAGGTTGACATAGTAAAAGAACTATCCCAATATCCTTTGTTTCACTTTTTAAGGAGCTTGACAAAAGACAAGGAACTCTGCTCCATGGTCCTTGTTTCATTTTTTAAGGAGCTTGACACAAGACAAGGAACTCTACTCCATGGTCCTTATTTCATTTTTTAACAAGCTTGACACAAGACAAAGAATTTTGATCCATATCCCTTGTTTCATTTTTTAAGGAGCTTGACATAGGACAGGGAAATCTGCTCCAGAGACCTGTTTCATTTTTTAATGATGTTGACATAGTAAAAGAACAATCCTCATAACCCTTGTTTCATTTTTTAATGATCTTAACACAAGACAAGGAACTCTACTCCAAAACCATGTTCACAAACCAAAAGAGGCCATGGCTTCGAAGAGGTTCCCATCAGATGGGAGAACAACATTCTGGAAGGGATACATGTCTGGGGATCCAATGGAAAAATTAGGCTTCAATGCCCCCAATACATGGTGTACTACATCACCTACTAGATCATCAATAGATGTGGGTATAGAACAGGTGGCCATGTAATTAACCTATCGTGGGAGTGATACATCTTGCATATAAGAACCATTCAAGGATGATAGTTGAGTGGGATATGATTTAGTACCAATGAATGTAATCTGATCAATGATCAAAATGCTTCCTTCATGCGGGAAACACATCACTCAAAAGAAAGAAGAAACAAGGGATCCCATGACATAAACATAGTCACGGCCAAGGAGTAGATTAAAATATAAAGGGTCTTGGACAACCATCACATATATATAGATATTCTTTCCTCCCAAAGTAATAGGTAACTTAGGAAGGATCTCTAACATTTGAGTGGTTCCTCTGTTAAAAGCTAACATATTCTGAGTGACGGGGGCAAGCTGAGGAGAACCTAAATCTTCCCAAGTAGTTGAGGACAAAATGCTAACATATGCGCCCTCATCTATGATTGTGCTAGGTACATCCATATGGTAAGCATGTATTGTAATATGGAAAGGTACATAAGATAGAAGGTGATTCCTACCAGTCGACTCCAATCAAAAGAAGTGACTAAACTACTCGGAGGGGGTGTCGTAGGAACGTGAGAGTTGCCTCCTTGCTCTATGGGAACAAGATAAATTCTCTCATGCATCTTGGGAATAGGAGTATTTACCACTAGTTCATTCGAAACTGAAGAAACCAGAAGAACCTAAGCAGTATGGGATTCACTCTCTACCTAAAAGGTGCGATTAACTAAAGGTGGAGTCAAGTCTACCATTTTCTCAACCAATGGTTGTTCAAGAACAAACTCATGAGACTCACTTTCATAGAGAGTGGGGTTGACCAAACATGACTTTTGATCAATCACTGGATCAATTAGTGAAGGGTCACAGGAAAGCTTTCGATAACCAGCCGGAAGATGAGACTGGGAAGCTGTAAGGTTTTCCAACTCTTTGGCAGCTTCATCCATAAGAGGAAAAAGGTGAATGGGATTATTACCTTCACACAGCTTATAGGGAAATTTGACTTTTCCCTTTTTCCCATGAGCTTTACAATTACTAGTTGAGAGTTTATCACCAGCATGATTACCAGAGGCTGATGACAAAGGTCGATGTGAACCTGTGGACCACACTTCTAAGACCTTGGGAATACCTGGACAATTCCGAAGAAGGTGATCACCCTTACATAACATGCAAGTGAATTTTACTTTTTGGGGCTAGTTGGAAGATTTTTCTTCATTAGTTGCATTCATAGCAATGGTTGCTTGGTTGCCCCCTTGCCTATTTTTCTTCTTCTTCTTTGGCCTCTTCTGCTTCTCCTTAGCTTCCTGATTACTAGAATCCAAACTTTCACCAAGCGAATAGGAAGAACAGGGTGAAGAAATAGGCAAAGAAGGCAAGGGGTGAACTTTAGGATTAACATAAGGTTGATGTTTTTCAGGTGGAGGAGAACTTGGTTGAAAAGCAGTTTGGACACTCGGAACCACCGAGGTCGAAAATAACCAAACTGACAGACTAATGGTAAATCTGGAAGGGACAACGTTGCCATATAGGGAGCATCAGTATTTCCAAAAGAAGGAAATGGACTAGGATTCCCATTAGAGGGGTTTCCTAGACTGGTAGACTCAGGAAATGTTGCCATTGGTATCAACCTAAGATCTACTAAGGAGTATTTCCATAAGAAGGATGTTGTTATGTGGTCAATCGATTTTAGACTTTGAAACAAAAACTTTTCATTTTCATGTTTTAAGAGTTGAGAAAAGGACAAAAATGTGACTCTAGTCACTTTTGCTGGTTTATTGAGCTTGAAAGGACAAGTACTCAATGATCTTTTCAAGTTTAAGGAGCCAAAAAAGATCGAAATGACTACTCAGGATACTCTAAGAAAAAGGGGTTACCAAGTAACCATGAACTACAATATACACCTTAGCAAATAAATTTACTAAGGACTTAACGTACGTGCAGGCAATCTCCCCAAATTTTGTTTTCAATGTATCACGTGTATAGGGCGACAAACTCGACTTCTTATGGATAAAGGTTTTCAACCTACGAGGGTCTCCCTTTATATACTCGACGGTACGAGGAACACAAGTTTGTGTTAGCACTGTTTAATGCAAGAGTATTACGAACAACAACTGTTAAGTTTTATTAATGCTAGAACATGTCTCTCACCTATACCACTAAGTATGAACGTTAATGTTTCAAATGCTCCTTAGATTCGTTGAGGTAAATTTTAAGTTTATCTTTGAATTAAGTTTCGATTTCAAGGGCTCAACGATGTCACCTGCTCCTATAATGCAACTAAATGATGAAAATGAAACTTTTCATTCAATGAAGGCTATTCTAAAAAAGGAAGAGAAACAACCAATCAATGCATCAAACAATCCAAAAGCATCAATACAAACTTTTCAATGCAATAAAATGAAATATAATCTTTCATTCTACTAACAAATGCAATTCCATAAAGATGAAAATCTTTTTCTTTTCACTAAATATGAAATCAATGCAAACTAGTGCAAAAGAGCAAAAGAAAATGCAAATAATTCACTAATCATGAAAATCTCTTTCACTTTCCGAAACACAAGAATAACAACAAGCACTTCCTTTCGATTCAATAAAAAACAAACAATTTTGTAATATATTGCTTGTCAACAGAAGTAAAGTGACTTTCAAAGCATCTAATCGACTCGATGCTAATGAAAATAACTTTATACCAAAGAACCAAAAGTGACCTGCAAAAGATGTCCAGATGCAAAATAAATCTTTGCAGAAAGGTAATTGATCTCTGAAGAGAAGACCAATGAGTGAATAAAGGGTGACTTAGAAACCCTAGGAACCCTAGAAAGAAAATCAAGCTCCAAATAAACTTAAACCAAATCAAGAGGTAACTGCAGTCAGACAAACATGTCAACCAAGACAATGACACTGTAATCACACTGACAAACCACTGTTAGAAGGAAAAAAACTGAAATCAAGAGGAGAAAACCTAATTTTCTTTAACTTTTGGGATCATTGCACCTATCATGGAAAAACTAGCGATAATCACGACTATAATGAAAACATACGTGACTGTCATGGAGAAAACCGTGATGGTCGAGAAAGATGAGATAAAACCAAAAAATATTCAACATAAAAAAAAAAAAAAAAAAAAAAAAAAAAAAAAAAAAACCAAGAACCTTCAAGCAATCATCAGTAAGTGAAAAAAGTTACAAACAAACAAACACGTCTAAAAATGGACAGTTGGTCAAACTCAACACAAAACCAAGATGAAGGATTGAATGGAAAGGATCATATCTTCCCGAGCAGAGTCACCATTTTGTTGTCTAGCTAAATCCTCTCTGCGGATAGAGATGATCCCTCTAACCTAATGAGTGGGACTAGAAACCTACATGACAATCTACTAGACACTTTCCTAAGTTACAATTGAAATGAGAGATGAAGAAGATGGCTTACCTCATTTTGATGTTATTGAGTCATCCTTTGTTGAAGACCTTGAATCAATTGCATCACAGGCTCATTCCTGCTACTCACAGCATTTAGGCACCTACACAAGAGATCAGGACACACAAGAGATCAGGACACAACAAATCATGCAAATACAAAAAACATATTCAAAAGAAACCTACTTAAATGATCAAGGAATGTTAAGCTAAATGATACATGAGCATAGACATTTATGGAAAATGACCCAGTAGTTGTATATTAATGGAATAAAGGAAGAAGCGTACAACCAAGCCTTGATGTCAATAGGCTCTCCTTGAATTAATATCCAAGTCCAAGCTAATCTCTCCAAGCACTCCTTCTCCAAGGCAAATGAGTAGCATATAGGAACAATCTTAGCATAAGGGTGTAAATAGACATAGACCAACCATTTGGGAATGGGAGAGGATGAATATATAGGCAAGGAAAGGGAGTTAGGATCTCTCCAAAGATAGGAGTAGGCCCTCATATGAAGAAGGTAGGTCATAGGGATAAGGCCAAGAGGTCAATTTGGGAAAACTCGACCCTATCTATACTAAACAACCTCCAACTCACCGCTTTGGAAACTTCTAGATCACGAAGCTTCTCATCCTTTTCAGGAAAATTTCCTTTTTGGGATCATCGTGTGTATACAAGAAAATAGAGTGATGCCATCATGGGTTGAGTATAATGCAACATGTGACCATCGTGGTTTTCAGTCTCATATGAGCGATGATTCTCAAATTAGCATTTTAGAGCTATTTCCTTCAAGGGAAGCTCAAGACATTTTTCAATCAATGTCTTAGGGAGGATATGAGCTACATATATGAATGAGTACATTGCATGATGGTCATGTTTTGAGCACTTTGGGTATGTCACAGGGAAGTGCAAGAGGTGTGATAAAATATTGTGTAACACCTATGCATGATTAAGATTGCAATAGAGGGCAAAGTAACATGAAATATCAATAAAAGGGCCTAGATGGCACCCACTTAAATAAATTAAATAGTGACATGACAACTTAAGCAAAAAAATTTCCTAAACCTTATCATTATTTGGCATGTTCTATGCTTCATGAAGATATTGATGATGAGATGAATTTATAATGATGCCATTTCATTTGGCGAGTCATCTGTCAAAAACCACCATAGTAGGTGGTTGAGTATTTAATTTTTTAAATACAATGACTATAGTATGTTTGGGGTTAGATGATCAAGTTATGTAATAAAATTCCTTATCAATTGTTGTGGATATACTTGTATGTATGTTATTAATAATTAAGTGTATGACATTGTTGCACCTCTGTGTAGTGATTTATGATAGAGAATTGAAACCATGAATACAATAATAGCTAATTGGCTCCTTTGAAAAAAAAACTACATTGAAAGCTCTCCATGAAAACCAAATCAATGATCAAAATGAGCACAAAAATATTGATTTGAAAAGGTTAGGTGCTTGTTCATATTGATAAACCATCAATGCTTGTTGTAGATGAAAAACAATAAATGCTTGTCACTTGTTGATAAATCATCCATGAATTGAACATACTAGGTGCTTTCTAGGACTGATAAACCATTGGTACTTTCTCTGGTTGAAAAACCATGAGTGCTTGTCTTTGGCTAAGAAACCACCTGAAAAATGAATTACTGGTTCTTTCATTTGCATAAGAAAACATTGTTGCTTTCTATGACTGATAAACCACAAATTCTTTCCAAACTATTGATAAACCACCTGCATATGATAGGAATCTCCCAGCTCAATTGGTGTATTTCCCTACTTAATGGGAAATGACTTAGGACTACATGAAGTAGTAATTTTCCACTTTGTGCTTGCCTCGGTTGATAAAACACTTAGTAAGTTGAACTTAAATATGGAGTTGACTCAAGAATATGTGGAACTATGGAGCATATACATCATTGAGTTCTTGCTTTAGCTAAGAAACCACTAAGTGCTTATAAATCCAAGAGCAACCATAAAGATATTAAGTATATGTGATTATTTTAAAAGAACTTTTAGTTTAACTTATGGTTTATTATCTTCCAATTCTTTTATGAATTATCTTATAAGAATGGTCCTTATGGTGTAGGTTAACTATTGGAGCATCCAGTGAAAATTTATGAGGCTAATTGCAAAGAAAATGATGTTAGCATGATAGCATCAAAGTATGTAGTAGAAACATGATAGAGTTCAAGACCCTAATAAGTAGGTCATTAAAGTGACATTAGAAAACCATGGTGTGCATTGATTTCCATGAGATTCCATGACCATGTGTTTGATATTAAAACATGCCAGAGGGATGCCTTTCCTGTGACGATTCTTCCTATGTAAGGAAGCCTTGTCAAAGGATGGATCACCTGAGAAAATGATGAAGCAAAAAAAGGGATACCTAAAATTGGAATGTGTGTGACTACAAGGAAGGGGAAACCAAAATAAATTTTCTTTTAAAGAAGTCATGGGCATACTCAATGGGATCGAGCATGCATCGAGTATACTCCAAGGAGAAATGAGACGAAAATTTTCATGTGAAGACATTGAATGATGTGGTTGAACTAAAAAATTCAAAACATAGTGGTTGTCACTAATATAAGGAACTATAAATATATAACTTATTTCCGCACTATAAAACACCGAAGATTGTGCTCATTTAAGGGTGTGGGGTTTATAACACCACCATGTTTACCCTACTATTTTAAATATGGTAACAATAGCCATACTAGCATGGAGGCAGGCGGGTCGTTTGAGGGCATCCATGTAGACTCGTTCGAGCGGGTTGTTTGAGGGCAGCCGTGTAAACTTGTTCGGTCGGGTTGTTCAGTGTGAGGGTGCGCCCGGGCACATGAGCTCTTATCAAATGCTAAGCTGTGACCTGGGGTGGTCCATGTGCAAACGAAGGCACAAGGGAGAGTCGGCGAACGAGCTGCTCTAACGTACACATGGACCACCCCGGGTCACAACTTAGAATTTGATATGGGTTCGTGTGCCCAAGCGCACCCTCACGCTGAACGACTCGACCAAACAAGTTTACACGGTCGTCCTCAAACAACCCACCCGAACAAGTTTACACAAGCGCCCTCAAACGACTTGACCGAACGAGTTTACATGGGCGCCCACACATAATCGAAATGAAGGCACAAGGTGGTGAGCACTAGTATTGCAGCAATAATGTTGCAACTCCTAGGTTGCCTACTTTTTACTCTTATCAACCCGGTAGTTCATAACAAACTTGGAAGCAACGGTGTTGTATGCACAAGTACTAGTTCTTATTGTAGGTTGTCACTTGATCAGTGGCACAAGATCACTAGGAGCTCAAGCCAACTTCTATGGATTACAGAAGAATCTTTATATGAGATGGAAGGAAAAATAGATTACTCTACTGATGTTATTCTACTTGCAGAAAGGAAGACTGAAATGTAAAGCAAACCAAGGAAATCCTAGTTAACCACTAATCCTACTTTTGCAGAAAACACTATGAAAACCATGAAAAGAATGTCATTATCTACTCAAGGAAGTAAACAACATCTACCTAAGCTATTTTTGAAAGTAAATGAACAAAAAAATTCTTTTTGGATTTTTATGTATTTTTATGTGAATTTGTTATGCATGTAATTTATTTGTTTGTGGATGTAGCAAGGAATAGGTGGCGATGGAGGGCGGTTTTGGGACTTGAGAGAATGTAGAATGGTATGGATCCTATGAGGTCTCAGGTGGCCTTTCGGAGGCTTTTCCCACACTCAGCCTTCAAAAGAAAGCCTACAAGAAAATCTACAAGAGGAAAAACAACATTCTACAGGAGGTCTATAGGAGGAGGCCGAGAGCAGTTTTGGTTGTTTTGAGGGTGTGAGAGTGGGTGGAAAAGGTGAATGAAGGTTGGAATGAAGTGTTAGGGTACCTAGGGTCTACCAAAAATCATTAGGAGAGAGAAATATGATAGGATCTACTCAAGGAGAGAAGAAGGAATTCTATGGAATATGCAGGAAACTAAGGCAGAATTTGAGGGGAGACTTGGGCGACATGTAGGGCATGGATTTGATGGAGGATGGAGTGGCTAATAGGATAGACTTCTACTAGAAGATACCTATTGCATAAAAAACTGACAGTCAACCAATGAGATTAAGCAAGTAAGGAAATAAGTGTACCTAAAAAATAAAGTTTTTGCATCAAAGTAAATTGTGATCTATGGAAGAAAATGTTGATAACCATTGCATGAAAGAAAAGAATGAAAGAAGATTGTTGCAAATAAGGAAATTATCATGATGAAGAAGTTCTAAAGTAAAGAAAACTAAACTATGAACCAATTAGAAAGCTGCAAACACTAGAAGTCCTATGAATGAGGAAAATCTGTGTTTTTGGGGCAGCAAGAGGGTCTTTGCCTCAAATCATGGTCCCAAATGGAGGAAGAGAGGCAAAGGCACTATTGCTAACCTTTTGAATCTTTTCTTTATCACTACTTAATCTTCTATAGAAAGCACAAATGAAAGCAAACTACTGAACCATCAAAAGCAACCTATTCTTAACCATGAAAGAAATACATCTAACAACAATCTAATCTACAATTGAAACAAAACATACAAATACAAGTAAAGAGGAGCTTGGATTCTTGGATCGGGCCCTAATCCAAGAGCTTCAACCCTATGAGGTAACTCAGTGCTAACTCAAAAATGATTCCATCTTTATTCTCAAAACAATAACAAGGTTACATGAACTGTCAAGATAATAAGCTCAAAGTTGAGCAGAGTTACATAAGAAATACTGTAGAAAAAAAATCAACAAAAATTCGACCCTAGTGAGGCCCTAGGCCTCTCTACTTATACAAATGAAGCTTCCAACAACTTCCTCAAAAGTAAGGAGGCTTGGCTCCCAAAACTCGAGATAAACAGCAGTTATCCTCCACTTGCTCGGCTGCCTGCTAATGCATGACTTGGCTGGCTGTACTCCGAGCTGAATGAAGGGGAATTCGAAGTGGGGAGTAATAAATGAGGGGAATACCCTCCTATAAGTCCTCTCCTTTGTCCACTTCGAGTTATTGCTATCATTTTTCCACTGTATTCTTGACGTTTACCACAAAAATCATCAATAATCTGCATTAAACACATATTAGACCTCATGGCATCATAACTAACTCAACTCACTCTATAAGCATAAATATAATCAGAAAATCATGTAATAATATAAGATAATGGTTGATTTATCTAGGTTAGGAGGTAAAATGAGCCAATATAATTACCCATTTATGAGGCTCATCATCACCCCCCTACTGAAAGTGTTGCTCATCCTCTGAGAAACTTAGTCCATCTCCTCATCTTTTATGGCCCTGGTGGCCTCCCTAGCATCCCATGCTTCTGATGTGGTCTCTTCTTCCTTGTCACATAATCCTACCTTCCTGTCTACCTCTTCCCACTGCTATTGCTCTTCTTCTTCTTTTCTACCTTCTAGTATTCCTAGTAGCAGTGGGGGACTCAATTTGAGACCAATCCAATTAACCTGCAGCCTCTGCATGGAGCGCTTGTACATTGGCACTCTCCTTAATGCCCCTTTCATCCTCATTGGGGAATGATACTCCCTGATCTGTAGACTGTGTGGTAAGGTGTCCCATCTCCTCATACATGCATGCACATAGTCATCCCCAAGTAACCTTTCCATATCCTCAAAATGTGCAATGGCTTGAGCCTGATCACTAATATATCTGGGGGAAATTTGAGGATTATGTGCAAGCATGTGATGTGTGCTGATGAGTGCCATGGGGTCTAATGGCTCAGCTCTGATCATTAAGGGCTCATTTTGTTCCTTTATCATCAACCTTCTTATTTCTGTTGCCCTTAACTCTTCATGGTTCATCCATGAGGCCATGGCCATTAGTTGCAGGTCCCCTAGCCTAGCATTGGGGTCCCACACATTCATGTATGTGAGGGCCATGTTATGGACATAGAATTCTGCCATTTTTGGCTTATTTTCTAATGTGCTTTGGTCACACAGGTCCATAAACTGCCTGTAATCTTGGAAAGGCATTGTGCCTCTTTGTGCCAAAGTCTTGATCTGAAATTGCATCCACTGATCCTTGAGAAACAGGCCATAAGATTTGCTAGTGTCCTACATTGCAATGCCTCCATGGACCAGCTGGCCATGCATGCCAGTTGGGTCTCTTTCTCTTGCAGCTGTCTTCTTAGCAATTCATTTTCAGTTTCAAGGTGACTTCATGTGATTGCTTCCCTATTTCTGACAGCACTTAACTCTCTGCCCATTTCTCTGAGCTTGTTCTCCATATGGCCAATATCCTCAACTCCTTTGGAATTGGCTATTTGCATCCACCTATCAGTCCTTATTCTTTCTTTCTCCAATTCAAAGAATAGTGGAATTGCAATTTTTTGTGGAATGATTCTTCCCCCCACAAGAAGATTGTAGTAAGAGCCAAGACTAGGCTAGGGGTCAAGTTCTCATGCCTCTGTTGCTTCATCCTTTCCCTGTGGCTATCCTTCTACCCGTTTTTCAAGTTTTTCGGTCTCCTGTAGTTTTGACAAGGTCTCTTGTAGAACAGTCTATGCCTCCTGTAGAACTATTTTTGAGTCCTATAGTTCTACTTTTTCTTTCCATGTGGGAGAAGTGATAGGTGCCTTGGAAGGGGATTCTTTTCCTTGGGCAGAGGGTGAATCTTCAATAATAATTGGCACTTTAGAAGAAGGTTGGGGTTTCCTTGTTTTGATCCTTGTGGTCTTCCTAGCCCTAAAATACATTGAGGTCTGCCTCTTCCCCTTTTGTTTTGGCTTAATTGGTGTGCTAAGGGTAGTGAGAGCAATTGCTGCCTCTCTTTCTAGGGTCTTAGGAGACACTTCTGTCTCTTTTGCCCCTTTTCCTCCTTCTGTCTTTGTTTCTGCCTCTGTTTACTCTGTTTCTCGATCTCTCTTTTGGTTTCTTTATTCTTCCCTTCTTGTTCCTCTAAATCACCAGTTTCTTCTCCTTCTCCCCTTTGCTACTCTTCCTCCTCACTAATAGTAGGGCTAATATCATAGGTCAGGGCCTTTATGTCATCTTCAGCAGTCATGTTTCAGATAATTTCCCATGCTATAGGGATTGTAAATTTATGGAGGGCTTCTTCCATGAAAATTTTGATTAACCCATGGTGAGCTAGCGGGTTTGGATTTCCTGATTTTACTTTAGTATTGGAGTCAATGAGGGACTGCAGGAGGAAGTAAGGGATGTTGAGCTTCTGAGGGGCTGGAGTGTCCATTCCATATCTTAATTCATGCATGATTATAAAGTGGTAACCATAGACAATGCTATAACTCCCCTCACAGGAAATATACTTGATTATTTAATAGCTAACCTCATCCTAAGGGTATGGTATGCTAGCTCTTCTTATGACATTCTCATCTTCTACAGGGGTTTCATTGTTTTGGAATAAAATTTTCTTGGTAGCCTGGCCAATTGGTTTTTCATATTTACTCCAAGGCAACCCAAGAGGAAGGGTGGTGACCCTATTGATAAATTCAGGGGTTATCTCCATGGAAAGGCCCCTAAAGGTGAAAATGGCATGTGTTCTGGAGTGAGGGACCAAAGAGTGGTCAAATTCCTGAGCAATTTCTTCATCAAACCCTCGAAATTTCTCAAAAAAGTTCATCCAACTGGCTCTTGTGAATATGTCCACTACTTGGGGGTGTGCATGGAGCCCAAAGGAATTGGTGGGCTCCTTCCTCATAAAACCTCCTGTCATTTTTCCTATGCTTCCTTGGAAAACCAACTATGGAAATGGAGAGAACAATTTCTGAATAAAACAGAGAGACAGATAGACTGTGTTTTTTTTTATTTAAGAATAAGCAGCGATTCCTTTTATCAATTTCCTCTATTTTCTCCTCAAAACTAAACCATTGCTTGCATATTTTGATATTCAATGGAGATATGCCAAGAACCTACCTCTTCAACCCAAGAATTGTGCTAAAAATTGTGTTTTCCCTCTCTAAAATAGCGTACTAGCCCTCCTGTAGAACAATGCCAGCCCTCTTATAGGATTCCTGTAGGTTCTCCTGTAGAACCTGTAAGTGCTCTTGTAGAACACTGAGAGCAGGGATATGGGAGAGATTAGTGGAGAACAATAGGTACGAGGCTTGTGGGGGCACGAGAAGGTTGTAGGAATGGAGTTTCGAGGAGAGAATGAAGGAGAAAGGTGGTGAGAGTGCTTTGGCGAGGAGTACTTATTGCTTTTTATGGATATTTTCGATGATGGACGGTGAGCTGGCCAAGTGTACGTTGGCCCCATTCAGACCATTGGTCTCCACTTTCCTTGTCATTATCTCCCTTTCCTCGTAATAATCTCTCATGATTGCATCAGAGTTCCCATCGCCTCCACTACCTGTCATTGACATCTCTCTTAAGTTTGACTAATCACACGTGTGGTGACATCTTTAGATGAGTGAAGTCAACTGGATGAAGGTGGCCAAGTTAACTGGCCAAATCAACCCCAACTAGCCTCAACCATATCGTTGTTGTTGCATGCTTTCTAATTATACTAATGCAAATAGAGGAGCAGGTTAGTTACTTACTTGAGATCCGAATGCATTTGTTGTGAGGTGCTATGGCCTTTCCTTCTGTTGCATGCCTTTATTTCTTTTATGCATGCTTATCTTCTTGCTAAGATATCGTTGTGTTGTGTGCAGGTTCCTTTTTGGCTGGATCTAATCTTTAGTTGTCTGCTTCAACCTTCAGATTTGCACCCTCATGCTGCTGATGCTAGATTTTAATGGGATCAGCTGCTACAGGAATTCCTACAAGAGCTCCTGTAGCTGCTTCTCCCTTTGAAATTTTAGCTTTTTCTGTGCTTGGAGCTGTGAGGATGATGCCAAAAATGTGGATAGAGATGGAGATGAAAAGGGTAGGCTTTAGGTGAGGTGGATGGTGCGGTTCCCTTTCTTATTTTTTAGTTTTTTTCTTTTTCTAAAAAAACTATTTTTTCTATGTTTTTTTCTTGGGCAGGAAGAAGAATGATGCTTGGGATGTGATGCAGGTCTAGAAATGATGGAAAAGAGGCTTGAAGACTACAAGAGGATTTATAAATCCTTTATGAAGCTTCCTTGTTCCTCAAACTACCTTTAAAATGCATTTCTGGCTCTTTGTAATTTCTACAGGAGCCTCCTATAGAAAACACAGGGCCTCCTGTAGAAAACACAGTTGTCGAAAAAGAAGCACAGTGAGGTGAAAAGAATGTCAAGAATGATGGAGAAAGGTGAGGGAAGATAAGATAGGTGTTGGTATTAGTTTCAGAGCTCCCTTGGCACCTACTGCTGCTTCCTGTAGTCCTCCTACAAGCCTGCAATACAACTGGAAATTCATTTTTCTTTTTCTTTTTTTTTGAAAACAACCAGGGCACCTCAGGGAGGTTTTCACCCTAGTTGGTTGCCTTGGATACCTCCAAGGGAGGTTTTCACCCAGGGATATTATTTTCTTTCTTCTCTTTTTTCTTTTTGACACCATTGGGCCGCCTCCATAGAGGTTTTCAACCCAATGATGGGACTCAAGCGCCTAATGGAGGTTTTCACTTGAGTCCTTATTATTTTTTGTTTTTCTCTTTTTCTTCAGTGAGTGGGTGAAGTGGAGGCTAAGACATGCTCCACTACCATCACTGACTTATTCAATCCTTCAATGAACTCTCGCTTGGAGAGGGATTTCTTGTAGACTTTCAACAAGTGTCCATTGACAAGCATGGGGATGGCTTCATCATCAATGGCTTTATCAGAACTAAACCATTATCATTACATTTCTCCATAGTGTAGGGTCCTAACCATCTTGTCCTCAACTTTCCTTTGAAATATTTATATCTTGAATCATAGAGTAGTGCACAATCTCCCTCTTGGAATTGCTTCTCTTTGATGTTTTTGTCATGCCATATCTTCCTCTGAAGCTGAACTATCTCTGTGTGGAGAAGGGCTTGCAATCCTCGTTCATCCAATCCATGGAGCTGGAGTAATCTTTCTTTCTGTGCATGGCTAAGGTCTAGGTCCAACTGAGCTGCCATCCTTAGTGTATTGAATTCAAATTCTATTGATAGCAAAGCCTTCTTCCCATAGACGAGTTCATAGGGTGTGAACCCTGTAGTGGTCCTCCATGTTGTGTTGTAGGCCTAGGTGGCCTCAAGTAATCTGTCCGCCTAGTATTTTCTGTTGTTGCTCATTACCTTGGTCAGGATCCCTTCCAAAGCTCTATTAGTGACTTCCACCTGCCCATTGGCCTATGGATGGTAAGGGGTGGAATTCTTGTGCTTGATCTTATGATTGTGAGCAGGTCTTCAATCAAATTGGAAGTGAACTAGCTGCCTTGATCTGTAACCAACTCTCTTGGATACCCAAATTTGTAGAATATGTTTTCCCTCAAAAACTTAGCTACTTTTTCCCCTGTCGCTGCTTTGACTGATTTTGTCTCTACCCACTTTGTTAGGTAGTCGATGTACACAATCATGTATTGCTTCTGTTTTGAAGGAGGGCTGACAGGCCCCACAAAGTCCATGCCCCACTTTTCAAATGGCTCATAGGTCACTTGAGGCTGCATGGGCATTTCATCCTTTGGAGTGGGTTTCCCCATCCTTTGACACCGATCGCACTGGCTGACATATCTCCTCACATCCTAATAAAGAGTGGGCCAATAGTAGCCTGCTTGCAGTATATTGAAGGCAGTTTTTTTTGCTGCAAAATGACCTTGACAAGGCCCATCATGACAAGTCAGGAGGATGTCAAAAACTTCCTCCTCCCTAACACATCTCCTCAAGATCTGATCTGGGCCAAGTTTGAAGAGATTGCCCTCAATCTAGGTGAAAGGAAAAGGGGCGCTTTTCCTTACTATCTTGCTCTTCTCTTTTGACGATAAGTGTGGTGGGAACTATGCTGAAACCAAGTAGTTTGCTATATCAACAAACCATGGAGAGAGTATTGAGATAGAAAACAGGTGTTCATCTGGCATTTGATCATCCACCATTCCTTCTCCACCTGCAGGAAAATTTACTCTAGACAGAAAGTCAGAAACAACATTTTCTTTACTAGGCTTATCAACAGTGGCCAAATCAAACTGTTGCAGTAAAAGAAACCATCTAATAATGCGAGCATTTACATCTGATTTGTTCATTAAATATCTAATTGCAGCGTGATCAGTGTGCACAAAATTTTGATAGCCTATGATATAATGTTTGAATTTGTTTAAGGAATGCAATACAACTAGGAGTTCCTTTTCGGTGACTGTATAGTTTAGCTCTACCTTTAACAAGTTTTTTCTTATAAATTATATGGCATAAGGTAACTTTTCATCAATTTGTCCCAAGGCTACTCCTATCGCTTTTTTCGAGGCATCTGTGTGAATGTGGAAAGGTAGGTCCCATTTTGGGCCTCTCAGAATTGGGGTGGTCACAAGCTTGCTCTTCAAGGTATCTAGGGTTTCTTGATAGTTTTCCGACCATATAAACTTGACATCTTTACCTAAAAGGCCAAACAAAGGAGAGGCTAGCTTGCTGAAATCTTTAATGAATCTCTGGTAATACCCAGCTAAACCTAGGAAATTTCTGACATATCTCACCTTTTGAGGAGGTGAGACCCTTTGGATGATGGCAATTTTGTTGGGATCCACCTGCAATCCGTGTTGAGACATTGCATGACCTAGCATGGTCCCTTCGGTCATAAAAAAAATTCACATTTTTTCGAACTAAGGGATAGGTTCATCTCAATACACTTGTCTAGAACTTTTCCTAGGTTAGATAAAGCTTCCTGAAAATTAGAGCCATAAGGAGTAAAGTCATCCATGTATATCTCTACTGCATCATGAACTAATTTGGAGAATATACTCAATACCACTCTTTGGAAAGTGGCTGGAGCATTACACAAAACAAAAGGAAGGACCCGGTATGCAAAGGTATCCCAAGAACAAGTGAAAGTGGACTTATCTTGGTCTTCCAAGCTGATTTGAATCTGATTGTACCCGCTAAACCCATCTAGGAAAGAGATAAACTTTTTCCCTGCTAGACCATCTAACACTTGATCTATGAAAGGTAAAGGAAAATGGTCTTTTTTAGTGGCTTTGTTTAATTCCCGATAGTGGACACAAATTCTCCACTTACCATTTTTCTTTGGCAGTAGCACCAAAGGAGAGACCCATTCATTGTCAAAGATGGGATAAATGAATCCTACATCAAGCAATTTCTGGAGTTCTTCCTTAACAATATCTTTAAGTGCTGGATTCATCCTCATTTGAGGCTACCTGACTAGTTTGAAATCTTCCTTAATGTATATATGATGAGTACATACTGAAGGGTGCACTCCCTTCATCTCCTTATAACTCCAGGCGAAGGCATCTAAATGTTTTCTCAGTAAGATGCATAGCTCCTTCTCCTGCGAAGTGGATAGGGATGGATTGATTTTCAAGGTTCTTTATGTGCCAAACTCTATATTCTTAACACAGAGAGAGGTCGGGTCGGCCACATAGAGATCAGTTGAGGGGTTGTTTTGGGTTTCTCTCACTATGTCCTGTAAGGGTAATACACTAGGAGGTGGATTCTGAATCAAATTTTCAATCATGTCATCCTCATCTTGTGGTTTTCCCCCCATGACAGTTTCTAATGCACAAAGTGGTTCAGAATAGACTTCATCCTCATCTTCCTCCTCCAACTAGAGAGGTAGATCATGTTCTAGCAAGTATTGGGCAGGAGGGTATAGGATCAACGGCTTGGACATATGCCCATTCTTTATGGTCATGTTCCCAACTCAACAGCTAATGTAGGCATCGATGGTAGCCAACCAGGGTCTTCCCAGGATGAGAGGATACCCAGTGAGCTTTGCCTTGGCTGGAGAACTAAGAAATCAGTAGGGTACTCCCAAAAATCAATGGAGACCATCCCATCTTCCACAATCCCTTCAGGGGTCACGGGGGAGCAGTCTGCTAGCTGTGGTACTGTCGTGGTCTTCCTCAAGGAGCCCTGGAGGTTAAGTTTGAGCACTATTTCCTTTCTCATCACATTAATGGCAGCTCCTAGATCAATCAAGGTATGTGGGATCATGGTGCCATTGATGTGGACATCAACTACTGGGCTTCCAAGGTCCCAATATTTTGGATAGATTACCTACCCCAACATTAGGTCGGACAGTTTGCCTATGACATTGATGGTTGGGGCATCTCTCTTGTGCCTTCCTAGATGCCTAAAGAACTTCTCTTTAACCAAACTATTGTAGATAGGCATATCTTTTATGGCTTGGAGAAGTGGTATCTTCACACATAACTTTTTCAATTCTCCCAGAAGTTCAGTTTCTTCTGGGGTAGGTTGTGTTCTCTCAGATAGTCTCTCAGGAAATGATCGAATTGCTTTAGGTTCACTTCCCTCTTTATCTTCCTCAACCTCCCTGGGTGGAGGCTGGCTATCTGGGAGAACCTTCCCAGATCACAGTTAATCTCCTGAATCTCCACAACATAAGTTGGGCATTATGGTTCCCCACTATACACTTGCTGAGCTTGTCCGTTGTTCGAGTTCGGGTTCAGCTGGGCAGGCATTTAGGGTTGCCTTGGCAGAGCAGAAGGTAATGGTTGTGGTTGAGTAGGTGGTGGAGGCAAAAGAGTGAGAGGAGAGTTGTACTGGGGCCTCCACCCCTAATGAGATGCATTCCACTAAGGTTGCGGCTGAGCATAGAGTGAAATGAATGAGCGACTGGTTGGGCATGATATTGAGATGGGAAGGACCAAGGAGGAGGCGTGGACCGGGAAGGATGAGCAGGAGGGCTCCAAGAAGTTACGGAAGTGACTTGATTGGGGTGGTAGTATGCCTGAGATGTCCCTTGAATCCCCTGCTGATATGGTCTAGGTCCATGCGGTCTCCTTTGGTTCATGAAATAGAGTGGTTCAGTGGCTCCTTCGACCCCTTGGTATACCGCTTTAAGTCCGAGCAAGGAAGGGCACTTATCTATAGAATGATCTTCTTCACAGAATGAACAAACCTCTATAGAGTTCAATGGACATTCGTTCCTAGGATGCCTCCTAGTGCATCTAGGACAAAAAATGGCCAAAGCCCTCTCTGCTTCCTCTTGTTTTATTTTGATATGTAAGATATCCATTTGCATTGCAAGAGTCTGCAGCATCTCACTCTTGAACTCTTCCAGCATGTTTTCAATTTATCCTTTAATGGATGAATTGGAAGAAGAGGTATTGGCTATGGGTTGACTCCCCCTACCTTTCTTTCTTGCTGCTCTAGAATGGTTTCTAAAAACAGTCTTTATTTCCTCATAAGATAGTTGGTAGATGTCTCCCCCGGCCAACAGATGGAGGGTGTCTAGAAGGTCTTCTAGAATTCCCCTGAGCAGGACCAACTTCAGAGATTCATGGTCAAGTGTACACCTGGCCCTTTTGTAATTAAGTTGGAACCTCTCTTCATAATCTTCCAAGGATTCATATCTTCCCATGGTCATTCGAAAGATTTATTCTTTGGTATCTTTTGACCTACAGTAGTCTTGATACTTGTCATTAAATTCCTACTGCATCTGAGCCCAAGTTGTGATGCTATTTCCAGGTAACCCCATGAACCAGTGCAATGTTGCATCCTTGAGAGTAGAAGGGAATAGTTTCAACTTTTTCTTGTCTTCTGCATAGTCATAGGTTCGACAGATGATAGAAAACTGGAACAAGAAGGTGTCAGGACCTTCTGTTGTCAAACCATGGAAGTGAGGTAGGGCTGAAGGACTTATATTCTTCATTTTGGTGTTCCCATTGGTCTCTCGAATGGGAAAGGTACCCTCTATTCTTTCTCTATTCCCCCTATCATTTCTATGTTTAGCCATTGGCTCTAAAGGAATTTTTTCTTCTTCTTCTTCCCCTATAGGTTCTTCAAATATGTTGGGTTGTTCACCGAAGGGTTCTTCTTGATCGCAGCCACTGAAGAAGAGAGAAGGTTGGTTGTGTGAAGAAGTTGGGGTGTTAGGCAAAAATTTACCTAAATTATCTCTATTCCTATGAGGCATGAAAGGAAATCTTTTTGGTTGCTTTTTGTTTCTTTTTCCCCACACTAATAGTACCTACAAAACTGAAATTGATTGAACAAAACAATTTGCAACTAACTGAAATGAACTTGCTGAAATGAAATTTGCAGAATTCAAGAGGAAAGCAAGGAAATGCAAAACTAAAATAAAGGAAGTGACTAATATACTTTTTCTGAAATGGAAATTGCAGAATTGAAAAGGAAAGCAAAAAAAATGTAGAACTAAAAGAAAGGAAAATGACTAATCTACTTTTGCTGAAATAAACTATTAGCAAAATGTTGTAAGAAGAAAATAGAAGAAAGCAGTAATCACAGAATACTCTGACGCTTCCCTGGCAATGGCATCAAAAAGTGGTGAGCACCAGTATTGTAGCAATAATACTGCAACTCCTGGGCTACCTACTTTACTCTTATCAACCAGGTAGTTCGTAACAAACTTGGAAGCGACGGTGTTGTATGCACAAGCACTAGTTATTACTGCAAGTTGTCACTTGGTCAGCTGGCGCAAGATCACTAGGAGCTCAAGCCAACTTCTATGGATTACAGAAGAAGCTTTATATGTGATGGAAGGAAAAATAGATTACTCTACTAATGCTATTCTACTTGCAGAAAGGAAGACTGAAATGTAAAGCAAACCAAGGAAATCCTAGTTAACCACTAATCTTACTTTTGTAGAAAACACTATGAAAACTATGAAAAGAATTCCATTATCTACTCAATGAAGTAAACAACATCTACCTAAGCTATTTCTAAAATTAAATGAGCAAAAAACATCTTTTTGGATTTTTATGTATTTTTATGTGAATTTGTTATGCATGTAATTTATTTGTTTGTGGATGTGTCAACAAATAGGTGGCGATGGAGGGTAGTTTTGGGACTTGAGAGGATGAAGGATGGTATGGATGGGTCCTAGGAGGTCTCAGGTAGCCTTCTAGAGGATTTTCCCACACCCGGCCTTCAAAACAAAGCCTACAGGAAAATTTACAGGAGGAAAAACAACATTCTACAGGAGGTCTACAAGAAGAGGCTGAGAGAAGTTTTGGTTGTTTTGAGGGTGGGAGAGTGGGTGGAAAAGGTGAATGAAGGTTGGAATGAAGTCTTAGGGCACCTAGGGTCTACCAAGAATCACTAGGAGAGAGAAATATGATAGGATCTACTCAAGGGGAAAAGAAGGAATTCTATGGAAAATGCAGGAAACTAAGGCAGAATTTGAAGGGAGACTTGGGCGACCTGTAGGGCATGGATTAGATAGAGGATGGAGTGGATGATAGGTTGGACTACTGCTAGAAGATATCTACTACATAAACAACTGACATTCAACCAATGAGATTAAGCAAGGAAGGAAATAAGTGTACCTAGAAAACAAAGTTTTGCATCAAAGTAAACTGCGATCTATGGAAGAAAATGCTGATAACCATTGCATGAAAGAAAAGCATGAAAGAAGACTATTGAAAATAAGGAAATGAGCATGATGAAGAAGTTCTGAAGAAAAGAAAACTAAACTATCAACCAATTAGAAAGCTACAAAAACTAGAAGTTCTATGAATGAGGAAAATATGTGTTTTTTGGGCACCAAGAGGGTCTTTGCCTCAAATCTGGTCCCAAAGGGAGGAAGAGAGGCCAAGGCACTGTTGCTAGCCTTTTTGATCGTTTCTTTATCACTACTTGATCTGCTATAGAAAGCACAAATGAAAGCAAACTACTGAACCATCAAAAGCAACCTATTCTTAACCATGAAAGAAATACATCTAACAACAATCTAATCTACAACTGAAACAAAACATAAAAATACAAGCAAAGAGGAGCTTGGTTGCTTGGATTTGGCCCTAACCCAAGAGCTTCAGCCCTCTGAGGTAACTCATTGCTAACTCAAAAATGATTCCATCTTTATTCTCAAAACAATAACAAGGTTACATGAACTGTCAAGATAATAAGCTCGAAGTTGAGCAGAGTTATATAAGCAATACTGCAGAAACAATTCAACAAAAATTTGACCCTAATGAGGCCCTAGGCCTCTCTACTTCTACTTATACAAATGAAACTTCCAACAAATTCCTCAAAATTAGGGAGGCTTGGCTCCCAAAAATCGAGATAAACATCAGTTATCCTCCACTTTCTCGGCTGCCTGCTAATGCATGACTTGGCTGCTTGTACTCCGAGCTGAATGAGGGGGAATTCGAAGTGGGGAGTAATAAATGAGGGGAATCCCCTCCTATAAGTCCTCTCCTTTGTCCACTTCAAGTTATTGTTGCCATTTGTCCACTGTATTCTTGATTTTGACCACAAAAATCATCAATAATCTGCATTAAACACATATTAGACCTCATGGCATCATAACTAACTCAACTCAATCTATAAGCATAAATATGATCATAAAATCATGTAATAAGCTAAGAGAATGGTTGATTTTTCTAGGTTAGGAGGTAGAATGAGCCCATATAATTACCTATTTATGAGGCTCATCACAAGGTAGAGTCGGGCAAACTAGTTACACGAACGTGAACAAAGCCCACCCCGAGTCACAACTTAGCATTTTTTATACGGGTTCATGCGCCGAGGCATGCCCTCACACTAAATGACCCGCCCAAACGAGTTTACACAACCACCCTACAAATGACCCAAGGCCATCGTTCAGGAAAACCCAAAAAACCAACTCAATTACCAACCCACCTTTCACATGGAAAGAAAACCTGTCACTTGTATCATTTGGGTGGGCACAAATGCCCTCAAATGACTTGCCTGAACGAGTTTACACGGGCCCCCTTGAACGGCCTGCCTAAACGAGTTCACACGGACGCTCTCAAACGACTCGCCTGAATGTGTTTACATGCGCGTCCACACACCACTGAAACGAAGGCACAAGGGAGAGCCAAGCAAACGAGCTGCACGAATGTGCACAAAGCCCAACCTGGGTCACAACTTAGCATTTTTGATACGGGATCGTGTGCTCAAGCATGCTCTCACACTGAACGACCCGATCGAACCAGTTTACACGGGCGCCCTCAAACAACCCGCCCGAATGAGTTTAGATGGCAAACGACCCACCCAAACAATTTTACATCACAAACGACCCACCTGAACGAGTTTACATGAACACCCTTAAATGACCTGCTCGAAAGAGTTTACATGGGTGCCCTCGAACAACCCGCCCGAACAAGTTTACACAGACGCCCTCAAACAACCTACCCGAACGAGTTTACATGGGTGCCCAGACACGACCGAAACAAAGGCACAAGGCAGATTCGGGCAAAAGAGCTACACAAAAGTGCACAAAGCCCACCCCAGGTCACAACTTAGCATTTTTGATACGGGCTCTATTCCTATCTCTATTTGAGATAGGGCTTATCACCGAGCTACCAATTAGGAGGGAATGAGTCAGAGTATGGTGTATTATCACCGCAGGGAGTTCTTTAATGATAGTGACTTGTGTGAAAGCGCTTCGTTGAAACTTCAACAAGGCAATAAATGCTTGTCTCTTGTTGATAAATCATCCATGCATTGAAAATAGTAGGTGCTATCTAGGGCTCATAAACCATTGGTACTTTTGTTGGTTGAAAAACCATGAGTGCTTATCTTTGGCTAAGAAACCACCTGCACAATGAATTACTGGTGCTTTCATTTGCATAAGAAAACATTGTTGCTTTCTATGACTGATAAACCACCAATGCTTGCCAAAATGTTGATAAACCACCTACATATGATAGGAATCTCCCAGCTCAATTGGTGTATTTCCCTACTTAATGGGATTTGACTTAGGACTACATGAAGTAGTAATTTTCCACTTTGTGCTTGCCTTAGCTGATAAAACACTTAGTAATGAACTTAAATATGGAGTTGACTCAAGAATATGTGGAACTATGGAGCATATAAATCATTGAGTTCTTGCTTCGGCTAAGAAACCACTAAGTGCTTATAAAGCAAAGAGAAACCATAAAGATAAGTATATGTGATTATTTTAAAATAACTTTTAGTTTAACTTAAGGTTTAGTATCTTCCAATTTTTTTATGAATTATCTTATAAGAATGGTCCTTACGATGTAGGTTAACTATTGGACCATCTAGCAAAAATGTATGAGGCTAATTGCAAAGAAAAATGATGTTAGCATGATAGCATCAAAGTATGTATCAGAAACATGATAGAGTTCAAGACCCTAATAAGTAGGTCATTAAATTGACATTAGAAAACCATGGTGTGCATTGATTTCCATGAGATTCCATGACCATGTGTTGTGATATTAAAACATGCCAGAGGGATGCCTTTCCTGTAAAGATTCTTCCTATGTGAGGAAGCCTTGTCAAAGGATGGATCACCTGAGAAAATGATGAAGCAAAAAAGGCGATACCTGAAATTGGAAGGTGTGTGACTACAAGGAAGGGGAAACCAAAATAAATTTTCTTTTAAAGAAGTCATGGGCATACTCAATGGGATCGAACATGCATCGAGTATACTCCAGGGAGAAGTGAGACAAATTTTCTCATGTGAAGACGGTGAATGATGTGGTTGAACTAAAAAATTCAAAACATAGTGGTTGTCACTAATATAAGGAACTATAAATATATAACTTATTTCTGCATTATAGAACACTGAATATGGTGCTCATTTAAGGGTGTGGGGTTTGTAACACCACCATGTTTACCCTACTATTTTAAATATGGTAACAATAGCCATATTAGCATGGAGGTAACCACAACTGGTTAGAAAACTAAATTAATTAATTAATATTAGAAAAATAGAAGAGAGCTAAGAGAGATTATACACACAATGAATCACATAATATTTTTAGTGATCACATAAACCAATTACATATATAAGAATTAGATCATTGACTTCTAAATGATAAGATCCGAAGAAGGTAGATCTATGGCTCATAGGCAACTCACATACATATGGAAATAACAACTTCTAGATTGACTCCTCAGGATTCACAATTATAACTCATACTCATTGGAAACAACCACATCTAGAATAACACCTCAAAATACTCATTGAAAACTTGTAATCCACATGGAACACATGACATGGAAGCATTACTTCCAATACCCTCCCTTAATGCTTACATGGAACACATATTAGAACAACAATATGATATATGTTTGACTGGTCTTCATAAACACTCACATCCACTCTAGAATCTCGTAAACTCCTCTCTTTCACCACCAAATCTTCGAGTTGTCACTTGACCTCCATTTAAAATTTAACCACCTCTGACCATCGTTAATGAACATTGCAATATCAACAATATTGACATGTCGGCTCGTCGAGGCTTCCGCAATAAGAGTTGTCAAGTAATGAACCATCTTATGGACCAACCACCATCTGTCGGATATTTCGCTTTTGGCGGTCCGTCCGATGCTAGGATGGAGGTCTCGATAGTGAATGTTTTCAAAATTTGATCAAACAACTTAACCTTACACAAGAATTGATGTTTCGGACACCGTGCTCCCAGTTTAAGAACCACCAACCCTTTTTTATAACCATGATTGAAACATTTCACAACTACAAACTCAATAATCATCAAACTATCAGTTGCCATTCAGGCATAGACAAGTCTCCATGTCCCTCCTTAGGACATGTCAAAAGTTGTTCATCTGGTTCAATATTTTTCTTGGAGTTTTCTCGTCTTCACAAAGCAACATTTGTTAGAGTGATCCATTCCAACAAACTTACACTCACATATTGAGATGACCAGACTCAATATGTTTAAAAATGAAAACTCCAAAATTGGCGATTGGAACAAGATTGCAACATAAACATCTAACACAGAGATCTCTTCCCTGTAGAAATCTACCTCCAATTTTAACACTTTTGACATATATCATTGCCCACTTGAAACTCCTCCACCCTAGATCTCAAATCCCGATCTTAAATTGAGATCCTTGCAGTAGCATGTACAGTTTATGGGCATGATTTTGCAGATTTATAATATGATAGTGCACACAACTTTGACAAAACTATCCATGCATGAAT
This sequence comes from Pinus taeda, assembly GCA_000404065.3. Lineage (NCBI taxonomy): Eukaryota > Viridiplantae > Streptophyta > Pinopsida > Pinales > Pinaceae > Pinus > Pinus taeda. Next base: position 50,022 of record APFE030536271.1, on the reverse strand, counting down.
TTAACTCCTTTGCAGGTTCCAGGCAGATAAGCACAAACAAAAAATTACAGATAGAAAGATAACGGAAGGATCTGATGATGCTTGAAGAAGCTACAAACAAACAAACATATCTACACACATAGGATCACAAAAAAAAATATCACACACTTGAAATAAACGATCACACACCTATACTAATATGTACAGAAACAATATCACTCAGGATCCCTCACATATTCTTGGCTCTCCCTTGAGAGATTCAAGCCAGTACCAACTCCGATACCATATTAGAAAAAAAGAAGAGAGCTAAGAGAGATTATACACACAACAAATCACATACTATTTTTATTGATCACATAAGTCAATTACATATATAAGAATTAGATCATCGACTTCTAGATGATAAGATCCGAAGAAGGTAGAGTTATGACTCATAGACAACTCACACATATGGAAATAACAACTTCTAGATTGACTCCTTGGGATTCACAATTGCAACTCACACACATGGGAAACAACCACATCTATAACAACATCTTGTAATACTCATTGACAACTTGTAATACACATGAAACACATGACATGGAAGCATTATTTCCAACAATTATTTTGACTAATAGTTGGACCACCTTACAGATCCTTGGTCTAAAGAAAACATTGTCAAGTTTTACCTATTGCCTTAAAATGCCGCACCCTTATCCTCTAAGCCTACTAACAAGCCCTTATAGCTGTGAAAAGTTAACTCCACATATTCACTGATTTATTAATTAAATACAATTATTAAAATAAATGCAAAATTAATTTTTTTAAATTAAAAATTTTAAAAACATAGTTAAAAATATTATATTTAAATGTCCACATGGGGGTAGCTCAAGCGGCAATGGCCGTGGAAATGAAGTCTCACCCGAACGGGAAGTCTTGGGTTCAAATCTTTGGGCTACCCTCCCCCGTTAAGGAGTACTTAATGGACATGCAAATCAGAGAGTCCCGCCCCAGCCTACAAAAAAAAAAAATATTATATTTAAACTGTAATTTAATGTATTTTATTTAAAATTAATTATGTCTCCCATCAAGGAGACCTTATTATCAACTAGGGAATATATTATTTAACATCCAAATTAAAAAGGAGATATATTCCTAGGTTGACACGAATTACAAAAAAAAATGCCACTGCCCTAAACCGACTCATCGCAATATTGTTGATAGAAAACCCACAATGTCCACAGACCGATCTAGATACCGGCGACTTGATGCAAGAATATTATGTTGCAACTCGCCTTACGGTTGGGACGAGAGCTTGATTTCCTCCGTTAGCCGCCTACTAAAACAATCAGATAAGTGATTTATCCAATGTTTTGCAAAATACTTCTGCGAATGCCAACAAATTAAATTTTACCTATACATAGATTTGGTAGATTATGGTGTTGGTAGTGGTACCACACTGAATTCACATGTTTGAGATCTGGCATAATGGTGTGTGTTGTAAATGATGTTAGTTAAACATGTAAACTTGAATAAACTGGCATTCAATTCATGTTTATCACCTTTTAACGTTTTGGATTGTACGTGTTATGGCTGCAACTGCTTGAATTCCGATTGAAGTCAAAACTCTATTAAAAAAATTAATTATGTCAATCTGATTCTTTACGGATAAATTAATTGTTTTTATCTTGTTTTGAAGGTGAATTACACCCGATGAATTCTTATTGAAACAACAAAACTCTATTAAAAAATAAAAATTAATTAAGTCAACCTGATTTTTAGGGATAAATTAATTGTTTTTATCTTGTCTCGAAAGTGAACCATACAAAATAGTTCAAAAACCTTAAAAAATCTCCTATATACTTTCTATGGAATTTTTTTTTTAACATCGTTATATTACTCTTTAACACCAAACCTGCAAACATATTCAAGTCGCCTTTGATCCATTTTTCCACTGGGCATCTCGGCCCGGGAAATTTGCTTTTTTGTTTCGTTTTTCTTTTTCCTTATGTTGATTCTTGGTGTATCGTTGGTCACCTTTCATAGACAAATCATTCAAGAAGATCTTGAGTCAATTCATTATTAGTCCCTGCCTTCGGCATAGCAGGGACTATAGCGTTCGATCGAACGTTTGACCGCTATTAATTTATCAGTTGACTGGATTTTTTTTGGGGTTTTTTGTATTTTAACCAAAGTTGATTGCTGATAATTTTGCGTTCTAACAATTTTAACCAAACTTTTGAATTTAGCCTCTTATTTTTTTGGGGGTTTTTTGTATTTTAACCAAAGTTGATTGCTGATAATTTTGCGTTATAACAACTTTAACCAAACTTTTGAATTTAGCCTCTTATTGCAGGCTTCACGTCCCCCAATGTTGTTTTTAGCTATTTTATCCTAAGTTTTTAACTCGTGGTTGTTATGTTTTTCTTTTGCAGTGTACCGTGAGATATCCAAAGTTTCATTATAATTATACCTGGCTCTTGCATGTGTGCCATCTGCCATGGTGCATGTTCGCCATGGTTTTTTCTCCATGGTTTTTCAACCACCATTTTTCATGGAAAATGTCCATAAAGCTCGAAGGAGAAACGGTCACGGTACGGCACCTTACCTCTGCTCGAAGGAGAAACGGTCACGGTACGGCACCCTACCTCTGCTCAAGGGAAAAACACGGTTTCAGGGGTATGCCAATTATATGAGAAGGTTCAGAGATATGCTCAGAAAAGTCATCGACACACAGACCAGTTTGGAGTTCATGAATGGCCAAACCCAAGAACATTACAAGAAATGATACAACAGGTATGTTACTATACATAAACAAATCTAGGGTTTTCCTTTTGCATTTTTTGAACAAAAGCATGAGAAACATTGCCACTGTAAATCCAATTGGGGCACTGAAAATTAATTTGAAATTTCCCTTTCTATTTTTTTAACAAAAACATGAGAAGAAATGCACCTGTAAACACAGTTTGTGTACTAGAAACTTTTAGTTTTTACGAGGTAAGTGAAGAATAGTTAGTAGTTGTTTTCAACTGTTTCTTTCGTTAGAAAAGCAATTAATTTTCACCTAGCCAACCGAAGTTCCCTTTATTGGGAAAGGCAATTAATGCAAAACTATTGCTCCATGATTTATTGCTGCATGGTTAATTCTGAAACATACAACTACAAGACTATATAATTATTCTTGTCAAAAACAAAAGCATAACAGATGTCGGATACAAAAATGGTTAGTATGGAACCAAATACCAAAGAAACACGTCTGTAATTTCAAAAGCAACATACCAAACCTTAAACTCATATGTATGATATGATTGCTAAACCCTTCCATGGAACTTTAATATTCTTTAAATTTTATATCAGAGAACTTTAATATTCTTTAAATTTTATATCAGAGAAATAATGGATTTGTACATAGCAAAGGGATAATTTTTTAACATTTGAAGCAACTGCTATATTTGTGCAGAAACTTTGCAGAGAGCAGAAGATAAGAACATGACTGAAGTGTACCAACATCATTCTTCGACTAAATTCTGCAATGCTCGAAGCACAATGGCATCAAAATTGGGGAAAAAGAGAAACAGGTAGAGTGATGATTCTGGGCAAAAATCTAGTTTTGTTGTGCCTGAATTTTTCTTTAAAAGTTATTTCACCGCAAGGACTAGAAACTAAAAAGAGAAAAAGCATCCATTACATTTAAAACACTGTAAATAAATTAGAGCATCAAATTAACAGAGTTTATTGATTAGCACGGAGATGAAAAAAAGAGAAAAAGAATCCATTACATTTAAAACACTGTAAATAAATTAGAGCATCAAATTAACAGAGTTTATTGATTAGCACGGAGATGAAAATATAGTCTTCCTCCTCGTAGCCAGCGTCCTGCACTACAAATATCTGCTGTTAACAGAGTTTATTGATTAGCAAGGAGATGAAAATATAGTCTTCCTCCTCGTAGCTAGCCTCCCGCACTACAAATATCTGCTGTTTTAATCGGTTGGTCTCCTCTTTTAAATGGTTGGTTACATCATTTTCATGGTTCTTCAAGGTATATGTTGTCGATGGTGCCGTCGTTGTCAACCCATCTTCTTCCGGTGGTTCTAAACCATTGGCAACGCCAAGTTGATGATCTATTGCAACAACAATTACAGAAAAAATTACCGAGAAGAGGAACAAGAGAGTAGGTATGAATACCAGGAGTAAGCTTCGTGTGAGCATCTGGCGAATCTTCAACATAGCTGAGCCATTCTACTGTCAAGAAACAAATTCTGATTAAATCTTTTTGCACTTAGCAACACTGGCACTTCTGAACAAATTCTAAACTTTTGGTTATCAAAATGGTTATCAAAATGTATCTCATACAGAGTGAAGCGTATGGTTTACTAATTTGACAAACTTCGTTCATGCAGTTGATAACGTGTCTATGGTAAAAAACACGTGTCAAACTTTTTTGATTATTTATTGAAGTGCTAAGTTCATTTTCGCTGGTATTGACGGTGGTTATTTTGTGGTGGGATTTTAGATCTGGTAATCAAACATATAATTCCATTCTCATATCTGAATTCATTTATAATAACTTAAAATAAAACCTATAATTCCTTTCACATTCCTAATCTTAAAATAACAAATTCTTTTGACATTCTAACTTTTAAATAACAAAAACCTATAATTCCTTTCACATTCCTAACCTTAAAATAACAATTTTTTTTTTTTGACATTCCTAACTTTTAAATAACAAAATCCAGGCAACATGAGAAACACAAATTATATCTATATATGCGTTCATTTAATATTGTGAAAAGTTAATTCCCAAATTCCCAATGATAATTGCACGAGAGGAATATATGTTAATATCTTTGATTGAGATTATTAGACATTGATAGGAATATGTGTTAATATCAATCATTTAACCGCTATTCTTGATTCTGGACATATAATAGAAACCAATATTGATAATATCTATGAACATTTAATTGTGGGTTCTGCATCGGAGGTTGTGCTGCTATTCTTGATTCTGGGTAGAAAGTTTTGATGCTATTGTAGATTACACAACTTCTATTCTTCACCTGAAGTTGTCCCGCTATTTTTTATTTTCTCAACCCGGGCAGCTATTTTTGATTTTGTCAACCCAGGCAGGGACTACCGCCACGCTAGTCCCTGCAGAGCTTCTGTATGTTGCTAAGTTTTGTGGGAGCCATGCTTGCTGAATATCAAAGTTATTGTCTCATAACACAAAATACCTACGAATAAGTCAGTCCGGGCAGGGACTACCGCCACGCTAGTCCCTGCAGAGCTTCTGTATGTTGCTAAGTTTTGTGGGAGCCATGCTTGCTGAATATCAAAGTTATTGTCTCATACCACAAAATACCTACGAATAAGTCAGTCCACGGTGAAATAGAGAAAGAAACACAATACAAAAAAAAAAAAAAACTAAGAAAAAGAAGCTTTGGTTTTTGCGTATCCCTTAAAATTTTCGTGTAGGGATCATTAGAAACAAATGGAAACCAAAGACGGGGACTAAATTACATGAAGTTAACCCTTTCAGCCGCAGAACGAAGATCTGAGAGAAAAAAACTTTAAAAATCTTATTCATAGTCAGAAACGTTGCCATGGTTAAACCAAAGGAAGTAGATAGTTGAATCAATTGGAACGAACGAACTTAGCTATCCATCTTAGGCATGAGAGTACATATTTTCCCGTTGATGTTGAACGCGTGAGGAGTCGATCTATGGTGTATCAGTTCATTTGTATCCATAATCCAGACAGCTGGAGTTGCGTGCACTACCCACATGGTTTTCCATTTATTATATTTTTTACTTTATTTTTTATTAAGATTATTTTCCAATTTTGAATGAGCCTTGGTGAGTTGATTATGAATTCATTCATTTAATTTAATATGGTTAATTCTTTAGAATAAAAATCTTCGTTGTTTGTCCAAATGAGATTTGATTATGAATTCATTCATTTAATTTAATAATGGCTAATTCTTTAAAATAAAAAACTTCGTTGTTTGTCCAGATACGACTATTCCATCTTGAACCTTGCTCATGTTTCAGTGTTACAGTCTGGGCCATGTTTCAGTGTTACACTCTGGGCCAGGTGAGGTAGTTGTTTCCTCTGTACACCAGGTATCGTGAAAGATTCTCTGAGTAACCTGGGTCAAGCAACCTTATACAAAAATGGGGTAGTAGTTGTTACAGCAAATAGGTATGAGGCATGCAATTGATAAAATGTTTTCCAAGATCACATGTTTTCTCTTGAAGCATGTGCACTTTCATTTGACATTTGGTGCCACAATAGCTAAGTGGATCTACTTACTCTATACGACTCGATGCACTCAATGTCGGTACTCAATATACTGCTCGTAGTCAATGCCATGAATCATAGTCGATCTAGGGCTCTTTACTAGTACTCGATCGCCCTTTGCTAGTACTCGATCTAGGTGTCGATGCAGTCAATCCCTGTACTCCATAGCAAGTTTCAATGCCAACTTTACATGCACTCTACCCAAGTTATCGGGAAAAAAATCTGAAATACGTATCTATTAGAGGGGCCTCTGCATGCTAAGGTTGAAAAGACGAAGGATGCCACATCTAGAGAAGATGGCAGTGCTTAGCCTTGTTTATAAGGGAGGCACTTAGTCTCTGATCCTCCACACTCACGCAGCAGTTACAGGTCCAACATCAGTCGTATACCCCATAAGATTCTCAGTTTAGCTGATATACTTTTAATACTAATGGTCTGATGTGGTTTTACAGGATAACAAAGCATGGGTGATCCGGGGAATGGTTGGGATGTGAGATTTGACCTGGTCTTGAGAGTGATAGAAGATCAAGTAGAAAATAAAGCTAAGCATAAAGATAATAAACACATGACGGTAATGATAAGGCTTACATAATCGTAAACAACATGAAATCCACTTGTTTGATCTGTCTAATCCTTTAGACTTGACGAAGAACAAGATGAAGAAACCATAAAACTAAATATGGAAACAGTCAGTGAATGGTGGTTTTCAATATTGTATTAATTGATGTGATTAGTATTTGCAAAGGAATAGAGTTACTCACATATAAAAATCTAGGAATTATCTACAGTAGCTTTCCTTCAAATCACAATATAAGCATTCCTTGCTACAAACATGATCATAATAGATAGTAAATACCAGTAAAATGGAAGAAAATACCAATTTTTCATATTTCCACTGACCAGAATCAGATGCACTTTTCCTAACCACTGCAGCATAGCCAATGGCAGATCTACAACTACCAAAATTATTGTTGGTTCACTGCTGTTGGACTTCACTGTTTGTATATTGTGAAAGACCATTTGAAACTAGATATAATGATTCAGACCAGGCAGGGACTACCGCTGCCTGCGGCGCTTGTTTTAAATGACAATCGGCTATAGCAACTTGGTTCCCTTGGGTTTGAGAAATTCCTATTGTAGTTACATGCATAATAAACTATCATGCTTTTGGCTTCATGAGATGCTCTCGTTTAATTTATTGGAATATAAACGCTCTCCTTCTCTGACATAAATCCTTGTATGATATCGATTCAAGTTTTCAACTGACTTGTCATATGAAAATAATCACAATTCAAGGATTTGGTTTTCTACAATTATGCCCATTATCTCTAACATGATGAAAAAACAAAAGTTTACTTGCTTCCTTTGACAGTACTCGAAAGTAAATAATTCCTTATCACTAGTGCTAACGATTATTGGCACATTAAATTTGTAGTCCTTTTTTATTCACCTTAAAAGAATATGAATGTAAAAAAAAGGAATTTGCACATGATGAAAAAACAAAAGCTTACTTGCTTCCTTTGACGGTACTCGAAAGTAATTAGTTCCTTATCACTAGTGATAATGATTATTGACACAAATTTCCTTATCACTAGTGATAATGATTATTGGCACATTAAATTTGTGGTCCTTCCTTATTCGCTGAAAAAGAATATGAATGTAAAGAAAAAGGAATTTGAACAACAATCATGGCAAAACTTTTATTCATCCAATTCCTTCTAAGAAAATTGTAAGGTCAAGTGGGTGCTATTTATCTTGAAATGGTTTTCTTTCTTTCTCGACTAGGCAATAATTTGAAATGAATTATAGCGAGTTTTTGGTCTTGTGAATCAGATTATGCTGTTAGTTCATAGTGTCCTTTGTGGGACCGTGTTGGCCTATTTTTGGAGTGGTGTCCATTTTCTCATGTGAGCGAGATGCAGAAATGACACTTTGGCCTTTGTTTGTCTCATCATCATCGAAATTTACTATAGAAGTCAATTTTATTTAAATTCAGCTTAGTGTTGTGCTTCAAAATAAAAATCGATTCAATTTAAGTTGGCTTAGTGTAGTGCTTCTCCATATAAAGCGATCTCTCAATAGAATTCAAAATAAAAGTCAATTTAATTTAAGTTGGCTTTTTTTTTTCCAATCGGAGTTGTATTTATATAAGAGATATAAACAAAACAGAATGTACAAAACTTGGATAAAACAGATCACCATCCAGTACACCATCCAGGGGAACCAAGACAGCCCAAATAGAGCATGAGAATGCGGACATAAACCATAACAAAGAAACTAGCCACCCACCAGCCCAGAGAGAAACTCTGAACTGAAAGAACCGAAGATCAAAAACATTGAGGCATGGAAAAACCAAAGCCATTGAGGCCCGATCAAAACAAAAAAAAACTGCAATCTGCTTCCAGGCATGTGAGTAAGCCCTGCAGACAAATGAACAAAAACACAGAACCATAAAAAAACAAAGCATCTGGCAGACGAAAGCAAAGAAGAACATAGATCAGCTCTCAATAGAATTACACCATTGCTGAGAGTACTAGGCATTTTGGGTTGTAAGATGTTTCAGTTTAGGAAACACTCAATAATCGTAAGGCTATTCTGTGGAGGCAAAAATCTCATATTGGGTAGGTCGACAAAGCTAAGTGACTTAATGTTTGATTTCCATTGATCATCCAAATATGTGCGTATTTTGCAAGATTCTATTATTCTTTTTACCATTATACATGATAAGATATGCGTTTGGAGAAGGAAGTATTACTTAAGTCATACATTGCTTGCTGGCCACAAATATTGTAGTTAATATCATTTTAATACAAATTGATTCTCACCCTTTTGAGATCCACAATGGATATAGATACACATATTTGATTATATATATATAATTATTTATTATGTTTACATATATAAAAATTACGGATTTACACATGTATTCGTATTATATATATTAATTTATATAACCAATTGTTATATAATATGTATTAGTTTTGCACATAAATATATATTATATATATATCATAAGAATTTTATTGGGGTAACAAAACTATATCTTGTTCATTCATATTGGGGATATATATTGAGGAAAAAATGACATAATATATTGATCATGTAATAGGAGGTAAAGAGTTTTTATATTAGCAGGTATAGAAATGGAGCCCAAAGTTAATGAAAAAAATATAAAGAGGTATAAAAAATGTTAATGAAGGTATTGGGAAGTCATATTGGGTTCGTATTGGTAGGGGGTTAAATAATGTGATTTTTAGACATATTTTCTAATATGTAGTAAAATTAAGAGTATTGTTTAGTATTCCACGAACACACGTGATATGCTAGAAGTTCATTAAGTGAATCTCTACACACACACACACACATATAATGCATTCATCAGAGTATATAAATATATATACATATCTTGATTTATGTATGTCTTAGCTTGTATGTATTGGTTTATAAAATAAGGTTTATATGTGTATATTGTGTTTAAATTTACATATATTGTAATTATAATAACAATAATTTAATGATACTCAAGCATGTACCTATTTTATAAAATCCTCATAAAGGTAGATAATTTTATAACCCATTTTCATTGGGCCTTGTGAGGATTGGAGATCATGGGAGTGGAAGTGACCATGTAAAGTCGTTAATTTACATCTGTTTTTTTCAATTCATTTCTATGTATTTTCTTTTTCTATGAAACATGTTTAATCATGCATATGAAAAATAGGTTGTTTATATACATACCAAGACATGTGGTTACATTAATAAATCATTTCCACAATTTTTTTCTCAAAATTGGAAATCTTGGAAATTTGACATATGAACATCTAATAGAATTAGAAACAAAAAATGTCAATGACCCTCCCACAAACCACAAAAATTCAGGGGGTATGTGTAGTAGTGTTACAAGATTGGATAGCTTGTTATAGAACAAAGATAAATTTCTTTGAAAAGTCGATTGAATACGTCAATGAGGGTGCTTAAATAAAACCTTTGTGAGTAAAGGAAAAACCTATATCAATTTAAAAAATCACAAAATTGCAGGCTTAGAGGAGTTGTCAGAAGGGGTGCAACTTGTTTTTTGTCCAAATAATCAACAATTCAAAAAGAAACAATAAGGATTTATTGGAAAATCCAGTTCTAAATAGTTTGAGGATTTCTTCCAGGATTACCACCACATGTAAGTTGAATTATCCATAGAGTTAATTTATGGAACAATGCCAACATCAAAAGCTACTTGTCGAATGAGAAACACTGAATTGATATAGATGAAGCTACAACTCAAGGAAATGTTAGATAAAGGTTATATTAGATCGAGTGTTTCACAATGGGGAGCATCGATCTTGTTTGTGAAAAAGAAGGATAGCACACTTAGGTTGTTTATAGACTATAAAAATATTAATAAGGTCATTATAAAGAATCTACAGCCCTTGCCACAAATTGATTATTTGTTTGATCAAATATGGGGAGCAACAATCCTTTCAAAGATTGACTTGAGGTACGGGTATTGCTAGGTGTGCATTAACAATGAGGAAATTTATAAGATAATGTTTAGGACAAGGTATGGGAATTATGAATTTATGGTTGTGCCCTTTGGGCTTACCAATGCACCTACTACTTTTACGTGTCTCATGAATAATCTGCTTAGTCCATATCTAGACAAGTTTCTATTGGTGTTTGTTGATGACACCTTGGTGTACTCAAAAACCAAGGAGGAGCATCAAGAACACTTAGTTGTAGTGCTAAAATTGTTGAGGGAGCACAAACTTTATGTAAAGCTCAACAAGTGTGAGTTCCTTTAGTCCCAAATACATTATTTGGGACATATTGTCTCAAAGACTGATGTGGTAGTTGACCCATAGAAAGTTAAGGAAATAATGAACTGGAAAACACTGAGTAATGTAGCTAAAATAAGATTTTATGGGGCTTACAAGTTACTACAAAATATTCATTCAAAATTTCTCAAAGATTGGCTACCCAAACACAACATTGCAAAGGAAAGGGTGCATGTTTGAATGGAAAGCAAAATGTGTTGCAAAGTATTTGTTAAAATATTTGTTAACTTATGTGTCTTTCCTTAGAATTGTAGGCCGAGATAAGGATATTGTAATGTGCACATATGCCTACAAGTAAGGACTTGGAGGGGTATTTATGCAAGATTGCCAAGTGGTGTGCTATGAATCAAGGAAGTTAAGTGAGCATGAGAAAAATTAAAAGACTCACAACTTAGAGTTGGATGCCATTATTCGCGCATTCAAAATGTGGCCCACATTATCTCCTTGGAAGGAAAGTCACTTTGATGACTAGTCATGGAGGGTTGAAGTTTTTAGTTGATTGATCTAAACTAAATGCTAGGAAGGCTAGATGGTTGGACCTAAATAGTGAATTTGACTTGAAGATAAAGTAAATTAAAGGAAAGGAACATAAAGTGTCCCATGCACTTAGTAGGAGGTTGCAGTTATGCCACATATCAAATATAAGTTCTTATGGGACTAATCTTCAAGAGAGGGTTGAAACAAAAAGAAAACAAGTTATTAAATATTAAAAATTAAAGTAAGAGTTGAAACAAGAGCCAGAAGGAGAGAAAAATAAGAATTTCTCCCTCTCAAATGATGGGCTAATATGGTTTAAAGGTCTCATATACATCCATGTGATAGTGATTTAAGGAAGCTAATATTACATTAGTTTCACAAAATGCCATATTTCGATCACCCAGGTGATTCTAACAACCATTAAGAAATTCTATTATTGGCCTTGAATGAAGAAGGTGGTGGTTAATTTTATTTCCAAATGCATAGAATTCTAGCAAGTAAAGGTTGAATGCAAGCATCAAACAAGCCTACTACATCCAATACACATTTCAAAATGGAAGTGGGTAGTAATTTCCATGGATTTTGTCACATGTTTTCCAAAGTTAACCAAGCAACGTGATGCAATCAGGCTTGTGTTAGAAAAGTTGAGCAAGGTAGCTCACTTTGTGGTTGTCAAATATACCCACATAGCAAGTGATGTGCCTCAAGAGTTCATAAAATAAATAATGATGCTACATAAGGTGCCCAAGAAAATTATCTCATACCAAGATGTAAAGTTTACCTCCAAACTTTGGAAGGAATTATAACTGACCTATGGATAGAGTTGGAACTTAGCACAACATACCATCTACCAAAAAATGGGTAGATAGAGAGGATAAATTGGTTGCTTGAGGACATGCTTAGAATGTATGTGATGCACCAGCTAAGGAAGTGGGGACAATATCTTCAATTTTTGGAGTTTACTTACAATAATGGTTACCAAGAATCCTTGAAAATGAGTCCATTTGAGGCTCTCTATGCAAGGAGGTGTAGTACTCCTATCAGTTGGACTAATCTATTCAATAGGGTGCTCATTGGGCCTAACATGCTCAAGGAAATAGAGCAATAAATGGTGACCATCATACAAAACTTAAAGGTGGCTCAATATAGGCAAAAGAGTTATGTGGACCAACATAGAGGGCACAAAGAATTCAAAGTGGTCGATCATGTGTACCTCCAAGTCAAACCTAAGAAAACCTCTATGAAAATTGGGTCGTGTTCCAAGTTGGAACCATGGTATTGTAGACCATTTCTAGTTTTAAAGAGGATAGGACCAGTGGTGTATAAACTATCCTTACCAACTATAGTAAATATTCACGATCTTTTCCATGTTTCTTTAATCAAAAGATATGTTCAATATGTGAATTATGTGATTGGTTGGTCTATGCTACTAGTGGAATTAGAGGGAGAGTTCTAGCCATAACTTATATTCATTCTAGATTGGATATAGATCATGCTCCAAAATCAAACAATTGAGAAAGTCAAGGTTTAGTGGAGACACTTTGGACAAGAGGAAGCCACATGGGAGATGGTCGACCAAATTAGAGTGTCATACCCATTTTTGTTTGCTCGTTAAGAAAATGTAAATATTATTGTTAATGTAATTGTGAATAGAGTTTTGTTTATATATAAAAATATCATGTAAATAATGTGTGTGTTTATGTATAGAACACCAAGGAAGATGTTCCTCTAAGGGGGTGGGGTTTGTGACAACCACTTTGTTGACCCTCTTGTAAATATTATTATAAACTACAAATTCATGTAAATGATGCTTAATTAAAAATGAGTATTTGTTAAGATGGGAAATAGATTCAGAGATCTGCAAGAGGAGTTACTTGTAAGCCAAATTTGCATTTAATTTATCACCAAATTCCCTATTAGAAATGATGGGCTGGCCATAGGTAGTAAATGGAAGGAAAGGGATCCTGATCGGGGAAGGAGTCTACAAGCCACCTCATGGTCCATGTTGACAGATCCAACATGTAAAAGGATTCAGAGCGAACAAGACAAGGAAAAAGGGGAAAGAGTCGTGTTCTCCTGGCAGATGCATTCTTGCATGCAAGAGGGTTTTGCACTAGTTTTGGTGGAATCCTTGTCCTTCATAGAAGTTTGTAATGTGTTTATGTGTTGTCAAGGCCTAAGCATGATGTGTGTTGAATGCCAGAAGAGATTTTAGTGGAATAGGGAACTCTATGATATCCAGACTAAGGAATCCATAGGGATTGTTGGCTGAGAATTCACCAGGGGTTGTGGCCTATTTTCTAGGGGTTGAAAAAACCACTAGAGACTATGTTGGTTGAGAGCCATTGATATTTTGAGACACCCCAAAGTTGGACAAATAATAACACTTGGCATAGTATAAGGGGCTAAGAACACATGTGTGAGCATTGTTTAAAATTTATTAGCAAGTGTGTTCTTATTACTATAGTAGAAAGTAGTCAAGAAGCCTCCCTCTTTCTTTAACTCTCTCTCCAAAAATTGAAGACTCTTTGTGCCCTTCTTGAACCCCTGATATATTTTGGTTGTTGAATTAAAAGCCAATGTGGTGAAATGGTTGGGAGATGCTAACAAAACTACCTCCATCTCTGAATTTGCCTCAAGGGTGGTTGAATGCAAGAAAAACTAGTGCGGTCTTCCTAAGGTTGGGTGGAAGTTGAAGTCCCAATCTCATATTCCAAACTTCTATGTCAAAATAAGTGTACATTCATGTTCTTCTTTATTTGAATATTACATATATGTTTTACATGTTAAATTCCATGCTTGGGTTTTTTTGTGCATACAATATGTTTTGGCTAAGAGATGAAGGCAAAGATGTAGGGTGAGTCAATCATGTAATGGAAAACATTATCATCTCACACCTTAGGGTTGGTAAAACCTTTAAAAGACCAAAAAATACTATAATGGGAATTTCACGATTAGGCAATGGTTGAAGACCTGGTGGTGGCCCAAGCCTCAAGGTATGATGATGTGAAATTAATGGTGACATGGCATTTATGAGGGTTGCCTCATGGCATGTTCCAATGGCCTTTTAGTGGGGGCAAGTGGTTGAAAAATAGGTGACACGTGGAATTCCCAAAGAATGCCATGTGAATAGGATGATGTCAGCATGAAATCGTATTAGGGATGACTTCATCTCCACATTTCAATGGGTGTGACAAAGAGAGAAAGGGACAAGATCTCCATCCCAAGATGGAGAAAATGTTTTGACATCTAACACGAGAATGCCCATCTCGACATTGACCTCATCTCCATGTTGTGGAGCATGGTGCATAGGAGTAGGGGCGAGGTTTACATCCTTATATGGGAAAAGAGACTCCAACAATTAACAAAATGTTTGCCATCCGGTCTTGGGAATTCTACTTAGAACATATTGTGGTTACCAAAGGAAAAAGTTGAGGGTGAGGGGTTCAGACGAGAAATCCTCTTGTAGACTAGCGAGTTAAGTTTTTGTCTTGTCCAATAAATCCATTATCATGATAAGGTTTTGGCCATAAATCAATAATTTTATTTAGATAAGAAATAATTTCATTGAAAACCCTGTATGGGGTTGGCGGGCACCACATGGCAAAGTAAGTGAATTGGCAAGAAGTTATTGTCTAAACTTTAAATGGACATAACTTTTGATCCATGAGTCAGATTGGGGTAAAATGTATATCACCATAAATCTCTAGACGAGATTGATGTAATGTTAATGTTTAAGTTAAGTTTTGAGTATTTTGAAAATCAAATTCTTTTAATACCCCATTTCCATGACGTGACTATGGAGGTTGATTCAATGATAGTAATACCTTCCTTCTAGCCTATTTTATACAAGGTGGATGGGTGGGGTTGCTACAATCGTGCTCCATCATTATTGTTGCAACACCAACAAAACACAATGTTGCAATACCTTTTTTGGACATAACCAACAACAGTTGATGCAACACCTTCAAGCTCAAGCTATCTCTATGATCTTGCTACAACACCCTTTGATTGTTCCAACACAACGTCTATGGTTGCAACACCATTCAACATTGTGGTTGCACCACTAGTTCAAATAAAATTATACAACACCCAAGTAATAGTTACAATTCATCTTGGTTCCACTGGCGACATCATGAAAGAGGATGGGATGTGACACAACTTCCACTACCAACTTGGAGAAATTTCTCAACTTGCAATATGCATTGAAAGTGTATTCCTTTCCTTACATAATGATTGATGTTAAAATGGCATGACCATACTTACCTTGAAATGATTTGCATGTTGCGTTTACCATTAATATCCATATCACTCCACTACCAACATACCTTATGACACAACCCACAACATTAGCTCATAATTGTACTTCCTTAATTGGAAATTATCATGTCCCAATGGATTGTTCATCTGCATTGCAAACTATATACTATTTTAGCTTCAAGAAAAAATCATTTGTGTCCCATTGAATCATCTAGATCCCTTAGAGACCCTTTTTCTACAATACTACAACCAAATTGGGTCATATTCCAAGTTTTGGGGTGGTTTGAATATCTAGAAACACTGTAGGGGTACAATGATAATATTGCACTCAAATTTTCTGTAAATCTACATAATGACAAAATACTAGTGCAAAAATGCCAATATTGGTCAATGAAGAGACCACAATCATTGTATTTGGGATGTTGTAGGTGGGATAATAATGGTACTCCAAAAATAAGTTGGGAGCAAATTTAATAGAAGAACACTTAGAGGAAGAAAAGTACTGGTAAAGAAGGTAAATAGATTTGATAGAAAATCCTTGGAAAATCCCTAGGCCAATGTGGAATTTTTTGTCCATAAGTATCTTACCTACAAGGAACACCATGGAATCACTTTTTAACACCATTTGAAATTGTTCAACCATTTAAGGCATCAAAGGCTGATAAATATTCCCTTCTTCATGTTGAAGACACTACAACATATGTCCACCAACATCCAAAAGGCCATCTGACCCAATGATTCCCTCTCACACCATTATCTCATCATGATTTGGTGGTGCATGTGCTCTAGTACGTAGGATGTAGGTGGGATGAGATGGTGAGGATACAAAATCTAGAGGCACTCTTGGTATAAGCATTATCTGCACCACTAGAGGGAGCAGGTACTGTAACACTAGAGGAAGCAGTTTTTGCAATGGTAGAAGAAGAGGGTGATTCAACACTTGTAGCGTCCACAACAAAGGTAGTTGCTATAACACCAAAGGAACCAACAAAACTACAACAACTACAAGAAGAGGTTAGAGACAGTCATGATAGTGACATTGGAATTATTTGGAGTTTTCCTATGACTAAAATACTCTAGAACATGACTAAGAAACCCTCATATGTGGCCATACCAAAAATGAAGAGAACTAGGTACTCAAAAAAGGACTTGGCCCAAACTATTACAACACATATAGAGGAAGTGGAGAAAGAAGAGATGATATATGTCCCTTCTGACCCATAATAAATAATAGGGATAATGAAAGAATAGGTGGAAGCCCCTAATATAACACATGAACCAATAGGGATAGTGGAAAGAGAAACAAAGGTCCCTACTAAAACACAAGAATCGGTTGGGTTGGTGAAGGAGAAATGGAAACCCACATTGAAACAAAATAACCAAGGTTAGTGGAAGAAGAAATGGAATCCCCTATTGAAACATAAGAAGTGGTAGGGTCAAACATGAAAAACCCTAGTGCAACACAAGAACCAAGAGGGGAAGGCTTTAATAACCCTCTAATGCATAGAGAAATGACCAAAAGGAATATATAGGGGGGAAGAGGTTGCATCACCAAACATGGGAGAAGAAACATTCAAAATAATGGCAACACAATAGACTAATGCTATTGTGCAAGCCTCGAGAAAAATACACAAGCCTAAAAGGAAGAAGAATCCTATACGTAAATTTTTATTTGCACCATTTCATTAATTTATTATTAGATAAAATAAAATGTCAGAAAAAAATAATAAATACCTATAGCAGAAAATTAAAATTCTAGGGGCCAAGTTGAAGGCTAAATGATTCTTTGAAGGGTTAGACCACCTTTCTTAGATATTAGGGCTCCTTGATGACACAAGGAATGGATATGAACTAATCCCTATGGTAGGGGAGTGAGTTAAAGAAGAATTACACAAAGAAAGAACCTATTTCCAATACAAGAATATCTAATTAGAGGAGGGTAATCGTGATTTTCAAAAGGAAACTTCCCAAACGAAGGACAAATTAATAGAGGACAAATTTCTTCAAAGATACATCCAAGATGTATGTGAGAAGATAAAAGAATATTAGTGGAAGATGATAATGGTAGTCTATGAAGAGGGGATTCTACCAATCAAAGAGCATTTTCAGGATGCTAAAATACTTAGAGGTAAATGGGAAAAAAACCTAGAGGCCCATAAGGCTAAGTGGCACGAATGGCAAAAGAAATGGAGAAATCCTCTGAGTTGTATAGATCAATGGAGAAGTTGGAAATTAAGAATATATAACTTGGCTTAATAGTGTATTGTTCACTCAATTGTAGGGAACCATCACTTATCTACCGCATGCATTTGCAAGAGAAGTATCTTATGTTTCAAAGGAAATCATTGATAATCGGTAAGCCCTATGAGATAACTTCTCCAACTACCTTCTTAGAGGCGTAATACAAGAGAAACAATGAATAAAATAACTTTTTGTGTGAAACATAATAACATAACATTTCTTTGTATCATGATCCCTAATGGAGCCCTAACCACTTTGTGGGCGATATCTAATTGAGGGCCTTTGTATCATACTTGAACTGTCATAATGATTGTATAATTACTCACCAAGTAGCCCAAAGCAACTAAAAAGGAAATCTATGGGTCATGGGAGAGTAATATAAACCAGAAAATTTTCTTTCCACACACTTTAATTATGTTAACTCCCCTTGACATGTAGATTTCATGTCTCAAAATAAGAAAGAAACTATTGATCAATGTAAGAGACACATATAGTTATTGCCTAAAATAGCTCTAGAAGAATGATCTTATAGGTGAAATTTTTTCATAAAATATATGCATAGAAAAGGCCCAATCCCAAAAACTTTACAATGGCCTTGGAAAGAATTCATAGGTATATAACTACATAGAGAGCTATGGGAATGAATAAATATTCCTCAAATTTCATTAACCCATGATTTTCGCTACGAACCCTAAGATATCAAGGTGATCACATTATGACTAAGAAAGAAGAGGCTACATATTAGAGGGAAGGTGAAACAAGAAATTGTTATTTCTTCGCTCATGATGTACGGGAGGTTGACTATAGAATTAGCAACCACCATGGGAATCACTCTCGCTTTGATTCAAACTAATTATCTAGTTGCATGATGATATGCAACACTTTTGGCTAGGGGGAGATGAGGGCTACCCAAATTGGCATATTTTCATCACTTATTCACCACCATTTCAAATATATTTTTCCCATATTCATGTCATCCCATAACTTATTTTTCTCATAATGATGAATGTTTCACAAAGGTATATTATTTGTCTAATTATTTCATTTTTAATGTTCGGTCTTATGTCTTCAGGAAAGAATATTCCTTTTACTCTGAGTAATGAAAAGTTGTGAGAGATACTCCAAAAATTATCATATAGGTACCCTTGGAGGCATCAAGGAAGGATTTTCATAAGTTTAATTCTTGAAACATCTTCATATTGTTGCAACACCCTTGGGTTTTTGCAACGTATTTTTGTTACTACAACACCTTTACCTTGTTGCAACATCACCATCTCACATTGATGTAACACCCTAGATCACATTGTTGCAACACCTTCAAGACATGTTTAAGTGAGTGCCCAATAGCGAACGTGTCTAATCCTTTGTTCCCAGAAAGAGGAACAGGGTAAAAGTCAGGGCATTCCCACATTCCGGTGAATTTCGACGAATGCAGAGGATGCTTGGCCTTCACCCAGTGGACGAAGTCCTTACTTCTGTATAACAAAGCCACCCCTCTATGTTCCCTCTTATTTCCGACCACAATCCTCCATTTTCCATCGAGGCCAAGTCATCCGGTGGTGGGATCCCTGAATGAGCTCCCATTGATACCAAATTCTGGAATCAAAAGAGGATTCTGAGGGATCTGTACCCATTCCCTCAGAAGAGGATCATAGGCATCCTTAGGAACAAGCATGCTCTGCAACTGTTTGGATGAATTGACCCATCCTGTGTACAGAATCAGAGGGTTCTCTCAATAAGATTGGTGTAGGAAGGACCCACCTGTCAAGTCCGCCTGATGGATCATCCCCGGAGCATTTGCAAGAGCGCATGAGGAAGGGAGCAGGGTGATTCAGCACGGGATGTCCTGGCAGTTCCACAATTGTGCACCAATCAGGAGCATGAGTGGTGTGTAGGTATGGTCTGGAGGCCATACCTCAAGGGTATTGATTAGCAACATAAAGGAGCAACAGAGCTGACGAGGTGTCAGTCCATCCAGGCCTACAAATCAGAGGTGCAGGACATCCCCATTGGCTGGGAATGGAGCCCACAAGATATCTCATCTTCTAGGCCATTACCCCGTATATTCGAAGGGGAGGTTGTTGCAAAGCGTCAGGGTGATAGTTTCGGGATGACATGTCCTAGAGAGACCCACCTCATTTGAATAAAAATCCAAGAGGCCAAGTTCAGGATGGTGTGTCCCAAAGGCCTTATCCTAGAGGTGTAAGGGAAGGAACGAAGGAGGGTGTTGGGATGTTGTGGTGTCATAACCACTTGGGCCAACAGAAGTAATGATATGCGAGGGGAATGGCCACAATATCTACGTTGCCCGAACGTTCCATCCTAAAGGGGCGTGGAAGAGCAACCGAGAGACATCGAGATAATGGGATCAGGGTGACGTGGTGAATGGGTGCTAGTGGAACCCCAAGTGTGGTAGTCGTGGCTTGTTGGTATTGGCTTGAGGGAGGAGTTCGGAAGAATGGGCCCCATTTTGTCATTATACGCCCACTAAAGGTTTCGCCGGAACCGAAACCCGATTCCACGGAGTGCCTGCGATAGATTTGGAAATAAGAATGACCTGTCGGAATTATTGTGGGTCATCAATATTGTGATCAGTGTATTCCTTTACCACCAAATCAAAGGTGTGACCCCCCTCTTAAACCTCGTGCACTTTACCCTATAGGAATAAGCGTGTGATGGATCCACTATTTAAATTTGTAGTGATCCACTCGATATTTGCACATCTATTATGTGACATTGACGGGACCATCAAAGTAATCGGCGTGGCGAATTTTTATTGGCGCCAACGTGTAAAGGCATGGTGTCCATAGAATATGGGTGGCGAAGCATGTGATTGGCCGATTATATATATAAGTGGAATATTTATGCATAACTAAATATGTGGAAACAAATTAAGGATCTAAGGAAGTGGGGAAATGCCATAATTCCTAAGTTAATGAATTAAAGTCCTCACACAAAGAATTGATAAGGAGGAAGGTAGAACAAAAAATATATATATCCTATTCTTCTGACATATAATCAGAGGAATTGGATTATCGAGTAGAAGCCATCCTACTCAGCAGGTGGGGTGGTTCATTATAGGTTGTATCAAAGCATCCATGTTCAACACTTGGATTGGATGGGTTCTATCATGAATAAATGATGAACTTTAGAAATTAACTAAAACAATTGTTTAGATGTTAAAAGTCATTATAAACAAATTAATTGCAGAACTAATTGGCATATTCACTCTATAGTTGATTTAAAATGGTAGAAGACTAAACAATTGGCATGGTTGAACAAATTAACTGTAATAATTTGTGAACTTTGCAGATTTGTATATTACAGTTAATGATTTGTTGTTTTGCTATAATCATGCACTAATGTGGATGTTTGTTATAGATATTCCATCACAATAGCTCTATAAGAGCAAGATTATGGGCATAATTTTGTTGTTTATTTATTAATTATGCACTAACAATGGAATTTCTTGTTGTATAATTGATGCATATGATTGGCACACAGACAAGGTTGTTTTTTCATTATAGAGATAGTAATGGTAGCTCCATGAATGCAAGGCTCATAATCATTTATTTATCACATGAAATATCTAATAGTATGTTGATTGAAAACACATCACATGCAGCCTAAAATAGAGATAACTCAGTAATGAGGACTGTCATAGTGCAGTTCAACTCTAACTAGTCATAGCATGGAAGTGATGAGGTTAGGTCCAATGAAGAAGAAAGATCAGTTGATCAAGGCAGAGGGAATCACTTTCCATATTTGATGCATACCTTGAGAATCCTAAAGGCTGGAGTTAGAAGATTCAAGGAAGATAATGAGAGGTTAGTAAGAGCTTAAGAAATGAAAGCTAAGATAAATGCAGTGATTATGTAAAATCTTTCATATTTACAAAGACAGAAGCAACCTGATATGAGGGCCATTCATAGAGACAGGAGGAGCCCTCGGGATTCAGAGGAGAATACCAATGGGGCAGATGGTAGTAGGTCCAGAAAGAGGTATAGGCATGAAAATGAATATGTGTGCCAAGAAATGTACCGTTGAGCACCCCAAGAGGAGGAACCAGCACACATGTGCATCACTCTAGCAGGCCATCTAGTTTTGCTACCAGGAGTCACTGCCATCACTCTCATCATCACCATTATCATCATCCAGAAGGAAAGGAAAAGGATTTCATGGTTGAGGAATTCAAGAAATCCAATCCACCCACATTTGATGGGGATATGAAGAAATAAGAAGAGGAAGAAGCTTGGTTGTTGGGCATGATGAAATTTTTCAAAATTCATGATTATTCTGAAAATATGAAAGCTAAGATTTTCACTTACAACTTGAAGGGAAAAGTAGACATATGGTGGGAAGACTTTAAAAATGTTAAAGGAATTGCTGAGAAGGAAATGACCTGGGATGAATTTGAAAATCCCTTCAAAGAGCAATACTTATCGGAATGCTACTATGATGGCAAGGAAAAGAAGTTCTATGAACTCAAGATCGGACCAATGATTGACGATGAATATGTTACCAAGTTCTTGGAATTATTGAGGTATGTGCCATATCTCAAAGATGAGAAAGCCAAGATTCAAAGATTTATTAGTGGGATACCTATGGCATTCAGAAATAAAATTCAATTGTTGAAACCACCAACTCTGAAGGATGCTATTAAGAACTTGAAGCACTGTTATGAGCAAGAAAAACAAAGGCTAGAAATTAAGGATAATTCGTAGGCAACCATCTAGTGTGCTCCTCCTGATCTCCTCCTACATGAGATCCAACCACAGTCGTTCCCAATCTGGAAGTTTCTCCATTCCATTCACTAAGTCCTGGTAGCTATTCCAGCTCTTAGGAAGACTGAGGAGAGCAAGACTCACAATATCATCATTGGTTGTCGTGATTCCTACACTTCCAAGCTCATCTTTGCAAGTGGTGAGCTTGTTCAAATATGTAGAAATCGTGTCGCTCTTTTCACACTTTATTTTCCAAAGCTTGTCCTTGAACGCTAGCTTCCTCTGGTCGTTGTTGTTCTGATATAGGTCCTTCAATGTCTTCCACATTGAAAATGGAGTCTCCTTCCCATGGAGACTTGAGAAAATATGGTCTTGAACTCCCTCCAGAAGAATCCTCCTCACTCTTGCCACAGACTTCTTCCATTCCGCCAATTCTTGGGCATTAGCTGCTACTGGCTTGGGGACTTCTTGATCAATGAAATCCTTCAAACCATGCTCTTATAATACCACTTCCATGTGATTCTTCCATGCTATGTAATTCGAGCTACAATCCAGGGCATACTCGAGTCTCAAGCCATTGAATGCCATTGGCGAATTTTGAGGTGTGATAAGAAATTGATTTTTACCTGTAATCAAGAACTTCGAACTTCGAACTTTTCCCTTCTCAATATGTTGTTCACAGTCTGATCACCTTTGCTCCGATACCATGTAGAAATTCTCACTGTAGATTAAACTGATTATGCAATGTACTAAAGAAAAATACTTAAGCTACTTCTACTATCAAACTTGCAAAAGCTTAATTGATTTTGAGCAAGATCAAACATAACACATATAACAGAGAAGAATAATAAATACACATGAAACACAAAAGAATACTATGGGGACAGCCTCAAATAAAAACCCCACTATCTATGTTATCATACAAGGTGGAAATACATCAAGATTACACAAAGCTTTAGCTCTCAAGCTATCTAGCTCTCAGTACAATCCCACACTACTGCTCATAGGAAAACAAGGCTTCTCACAAACCTTCTCCTATGCCCTCCAAACCTCCTATTTCCTTGCATTGTTCCTTTGGGATGATTCACCTTCAACCAAGTGGAACATTGCTCTTACACATTGTAAAACTGCACAATCCTCAAGGAACCTTGTTCCTTCTACATGGATGAGTTTCTTTTATAGGAAAATTCATCCAACTGATAGTACAATGTCCCTGTCTTTAATCTCAACTGGGTATTTGTCTAAATTGACATGCATGAGTTATTTATGAGAGAATATTTAGTTATCTGGAGAACACTTGTTGCATGCATGCATGCATTAATTGACTAAACTCACAATTAATTCCTCAAAGTTTGGAACTAATTTAACTGGACTTAACTCAGTTAACTGAGCTAACTAATTACAACTCAATCTTATCTCCTTAATTAAGGGATAATCTCCTTAATTTACGAGATAACTATTGCATGACTTCACAAAGACTACTAGCTTGAATTCCTCCAACTAATTAATCCAAGATGAATTAATTAATTATTTTTCAAACAACTGGTGAGACTAAATTCGAATTTTAATTCAAGGACAAATTAAAATTGGAATATATCTTGAAATGCTATCTATAGCAACGCTATTTTTAGCATTTCTATTTTTATAATTTCTTGTTACTATTTTCAACATTGTCGCATCCTTCTTATTTTATATGACTATTGGACTTATCCACTCTGTTTCATCTACCAGAAATATAACCCATGCCTCCAACATTTTTTCGATCTCCTTCTTAACCTTTTCCTTCACCCTGGGGTTTAGTCTATATGGTTTGTGCTTTACTGGGTAGGAATCTGGCCTTAGAACAATCTTCATCTCCCCTATGTCCAATTTTATTCCTTTTAGCTCTGCTACTTACGCTAGAAACAAATCATGATACTCCTACAACAAGTCAAAATTTTCTTTTGTCATTTGTTCATCCCAATAATCTCCCACTGATGCCATTTTGGGTTTATCCTCCGTCCCAACATTTTGTTTTCTTAGCTCATCGATAGAAGGTGAGCGCCTTCTACCGAGGGAATTTCTTGTTTGTCTCTTTCTGCCTCTGTTTCCTCAAAGGTCAGGTGTCTCAATCCTTCTAACCCATCTTCATCTGGTTATGTGTCCATTTTGTTGCAGGTTGTATATTCTAGAGATTTTGTGTCATAAAGACACTGTAGGAAATTTTCATCAATACAACCTTCAACTAATTGTCCTTGGGTGAACAGAACTCTTTTTATTGCATGTAGTGTCTTGGTCATGTATCTATTATCACTCCTGAATGAGAAGTTGCTAATGAATTGTGTCTCTAGGGCATCCCAATCCATCGTTTGCCTCCAGAGTTCCTCTTGCATGTACCAAGCTTGGGGAACGGTACCTAGAGTATGTATGAATACATGTACCCAAAGCTCTTTTGGAATTCCTTGTCTTTCCCAACTTTTTATGGAGGCCTCTACATGCTTCTTGGGACTTGAATTACCTTTGTATTTCATATTATCTTGCGATTGGTCTTCCTCCTAGCCGAACCTCTCCCTCATTGATTTCTTTATGGCTTCCCATTCCCACAGTGTGTTGCAGTGTGTTCTCTGCCATTTTGTTGGTGTGGCAAGGAGCTCGATATCAAAAAATGGAATCTTTTGATGTTCCCTCATTTCTTTTTCTACTTTGTTCAAGAAGATGTCCACTGGTTCAATGTTGTGGAGCTTGGGGTAGTCACTTACCTCTGCTCCTATCCACTTGATCCGGACTATTGTTGCACAATGTCTGGTATTGAGTTCATATCCACCTTGCTTCCATGCATCCCACGTAGCTTCTAAACCAGTCTCTGAGCTCTGAATTCTCCTCCAATTGACAAATCCCCCTACAATGGGATTTATGTCATCTTCCCTTTTTCCTGTTGTCAGTGTGTATATCTGGTCTAGCATTCCTGGCTCATCCCTATCATCCACGGGTTTTGTGAATATGGGTCCTTGATAAGGGTCCAAGGGTTGTATCACTCTCATTCCTTCTGCTTGGAAAATCATCAATTATTTCTTTAAGTCGATGACATCATTGTTTTCATAGGCCCAGTCGATCCCAAGGAGTGCTAGGTATGGGTCCTTATCTCCCATTATGTCGATCATTTTGAATTTAGTGTGTGTCTTCACCCCCACCACATCTACTTCTACATTCTCAAGCCTTCAAATGGGTAGGATACAGTACTGATTTTCCATTCTTAATTTAATCGGTGAGTATTTCAATTGCAGTTTCCCCATTGCCTCCCATGTTTCCCGAGGCAAAATGTTTACATCTGATCCCAGGTCCAACGTCGTGTCCCTGATTTGGAATCCCGCAACCTGAGAATTGATTCCGAATTCCTTTCCACTTCTCTTCATGTTTCACTACACCCTTCTGGTATGCTTTTCTGGTAGATTGGTATATGATCTTTCCGCCTCCACTGATAATGTTGCCTTTAAACGTTTCTACAATGCCTTTAGCATGTGTTCATATTCGACGGTCTGCAAGAATAATTTAAAACATTCTTCAATCGGACGATTACTTTTGAGTGTGTGGCCATTCTATCTCTAATCTTCCTTCACCTCATTCATCCCTTCGAATAACTTAGCTACCTCGTGATAATATTATTTTTATCGCTCAGGTTGATATGATTTCTTTAGGGATGTTGCCTTAACGATCAAGTGTGGATGCACCGTACTATGATCCTCCCCCATCTTATTTCCCCCTACTGTAACTATATTGATTATGGTTGCAGGAAGACTATCGTCAATACGAGGTTCAGCGTTAACTAGGTTAGCCCCCCTCTGTCTGGTCCTTTCTTCCCACTTTGCAATGAGTTACGGGCAATCCTCCATGGCATGTATATTAATTCTGCATTGTGAAGACAATGGTCTCCTAGGGAGTAGGCATTCCCCGGCGATGTGTCCCTCCTGGTCATGATTGTAACACCTTACGGAACCTCTTCCTCCCATTCTTCCTCCTCTCCCATTTCCTCCTCGTCTTCCCCAGTTGGACTCATCCTATCCAGTTCTTTTGCTAGAGCATCCAATGCTCAGCATTGGTCAGTGTGATATGTTGTGGATGCACAAAACTCAGAGTAGTTGTTATTAGGGACATTAGAGTACTTCTGTAGTATCAAGCACATTCGTGGTAGATGTCCATACATCTGACAGATCTCACAATATTCCTGGTTATTTCGTCCAGGAAAAATTCCTTACGATCCTACTGCCACAACTACGGCAGTTGGTGGGGTCCCTGACGATACTATGATCCCCCTCGGGTGATTAATTTCCCGCAACCTCGAACATTCTTCTGCGACAAGCCCTTCTACTATGCAGTGTGTGCACCATACATTGGGTTTGGCTGGCCGCATTGGTTGAATATCCTTGAATTTCTCTGTTAAAGTTGCGATCTGAATCTGAAGGCTCACAATTGACGAATCCTGTAAACTTGTCCCTCCTCTATATTCATGAGGATATCTAGCCATGGCCTCTATACGTGACGCTTGCTCCAAAGCATCTTGGAGAGTTTCAATCTTCTATTGTGTCGGTGGCATTCTTGCAAGGGGAAAGATCACCTTGATGAACCAGTCCCTTTGGTGATTAGGATCTAGAGTATAACTCAGCTTAGCAATGATGTCCTTAAACCTTTGCATGAGTTTCCAAGCAATCTCGCCTTCGTTCTGCTTGATTTCCCACAGCTCTGATAGCCCTTGTTGATCAGTCTGTGGTACTTTTAATTCATATACAAACCCCCTCTTGATGTCATCTATCATGGGATTTTGATTTTGTTCGCCCATTTTATAAACCAATGCAGAGCTCTCTCCCTTAGCATGGTCTGTAACTCAATTGCTTTGAAGTTTTCTAGAGTCTATCGTGCTCTCCAAATAGATTTGCAGAGATAACAATGTTGTTCCACGTCTTCGTTTCCGCTCCCTGCAAACTCTAGATATCTGGTAAAAGATCCCACTATGCTTACTTGTGTATGCACTAATAACACAAACCCCTTGTTCCCAAGCTGTTGGGATCCTTGCAGTCCCAATTTATTGGTACCACTAGTTCCCTTGTTACTTCTTGTATCGAGACTGGCCTTATATTTCTCGCGCACGTTGTGTACCCATATTGCTTTGGCTAATTTGATAACAAATTTCTCTAGATTATAGTAAGGCATCGGGGGAAGGTCGAGAGGAATACTACCTGTATCTTGGGGGATATCGCTACTGACTTCTAGTGGATTTCTTCTCCTTCAGAAAATAATATTCCCGTGATGTTGCCCATGTCCTCTTCTCTTTCTTCTTCATAACTACATGGCACTTGGACCTCTGTTATCCTTCCCGCAACCTCTAAGGAAGGATCCTCTTTATCATCCTTTCTCCTGTCTTTCTAGTTGCTACTCTCCCCTTATCCTTCATCTTCTTTCCTTCCCCCTTCCTCTTGGGGTTTCCCTGACATTGCTCCTACTTGGTGGGGTCCCATCTTTCTCTTCTTCAGAGTCTGAACCACTCTCTCTTGCCACTTGTCAGCTAACAACGCTCTCCATTGTTCCCTAATGTCTCAATATTTCTGCAACCCTTCTACATCTATTCCTTCAACAGAATCTCTACTCCCCAACTTGTAGAAATCTCCCCTTAGGTCCTTCCCCCGGTACTAGGGTTTTATGCTACCATTTCCATGATAAGTGAGGGCAATAGTCCTTCTTCTACCATGAACATCTTAATCCACAACAACACTTCCCTCATCAACCTTCCTCTTAATCCGAAACCGAACACCACTTCCACCTTTGAGAAAGAGTGATAAATTTCGATGTAAAACTCAACTATATACCCTTCCACTATAGTCTTTACCCAAAAATTGACTACTTTAGTCAGATTGTTTTCGAACTACTGGAGCGATATGAGGTCTAAGGAAGTCCAGTTGCGGTGAGATGAAGTCGGTCCCCCTGACCAATTGTGTTCTTTCAGTCGTTTTAACCAATTATATAAGTCTTATGAGAATTTGCACCAGAAGATATCATACTGGTCATTAGCACCCTCATCATACAAAATATCTTCCCTAACTTTGCCAATCAGTTGATTCCTTTGGATAGCTTACTCTGCTATAAATTGATCTATCCTATGATCCCACCAATCTGTAATCTCTTTCTTGAATATCCTCGACACCATGTTCCGAACCAGTTCTTGTAGCTTCAGGTCTCGACAACAAAACCATTTGTTGGCACAAAATATTCATCATGGGAGAAGACCCTGGGTTCAGGCACGAAGGGCCAACAATGGACATTGTAGTCTAGGACAATGCCAACATTTTCACCTTACCTAGGAGGTAAGGAGTCTCACGCAAGGCGTGTCACTACCAAAACTAAGAAGGGTTCATCATGGGATCAAGGATACATCAACCATTAACATATAACCAGCATCACATATATATTTGAGACAACAACATACCATTTAACGCTAAGAAACTACCACATTCATGAATCTTACATGATATTTAAAATTTTAAGTGGGTCTATACATCATAAACAACCATGCACATCATGCCAGTAGACCAATCTAGACCTTAATTCATATTAAATCAACAACAAAACATTACATAACATATCGACATCAGCCACAGTTGATTACAAGGAACACCCGATTACATATTCAGGTGTTCAATATTTAACTCTAAGGTCCTGCTTGGACATATTCCTAGATTCTGGTTCTATCCGGTCACAACCTTCCAACTCGCCTGCAATAACCAACCCTTCTCGTTACAGGTCTCTACTTTTATATTTCTCCTGCCACCTAGACTACCAGTTCCCGCTCAGTTGTTCCTTCCTTTGGCTGCTACTCCTCCGCCTTGTCTGCCCAGTTGCCTCTGCCATCTACTAACACTTTGCTACAACCACCCTGCAACTCCTTGTTCTTTCTTTCCTCTCTAGTTGTCCTCCCCGCAACCTGACCGTTGTTTCCCCCACCCTTTTCCTCCTCATTCTATGGAAAGCCAAAATAATCAAATTCTTTTCAAAATCAAAACGAATGCCCCAACAATAATATATTGGTTATAAGCCTGTGAATCAGTTTATGTGGCATTATGCTATCATTGAGGAATTGCTTCCTCTTTGAACTACAATAAGTTGTGACTCTACATTAGAGACTTCTCATCCTTACATTTTCAACAATATTGGAAGTCTTCAACAAGCACCGTAGTGCTGCTAGTCAAGGAACCGCAAGCTTGAGGGTGCACCCTAATGCGCAAATCTCCACAAAGTACATGTCTCTATGTGGACCTTTTGGTATTTTGTAACTCCCGTGAACTCGACAAGAGAAGTTTTATCCTAATCTCTAGAAGGGTAGCATGGGTAGGTGCTCAAGTGAGCCATAATGGCCATAACTAATCCTTGGTGAAAATTTTGATGCTTACAGAACCATTGTGGCTGAGCCATGGTTGAAGTGAATAATTAAAGGTGATAGGAACAAAAATAGAATGAGCTTTGGTGATAACCACTAGGACCAATATAAAATGGGTTGCTCAATGTTTGATAAGTTCTCTAAGGTCAGGCCACAGCAAATATCAAATATGAGAAGCATTGAAACAAGGGTGGGTAGAGCCTTAAACTTATAACTTAAGAAGAAAAAACTTACCCTCAAATATGATGAAAACATCGTCATGGAAGCTCCTCATTCACATGCTCAAATTTGCCTAATCACTATCGGATGAAAGAAAGGTGACACGACCCAAAGTTTATATCCTGTAATTCTATTTTGCATCACAATGGGATCAGAAGGGATGACTGGCCATTGGGCCTATTTGGCTACAACTCAGAGGCAAGGAGCATTCCCATTGGTCAGAGAAAATCCCACCATACACCTCATCTTGTAGGCCAAAGAGACTGTAAGTTTAAAAAGGGGAACTATAAAGGAGCACGGGATGATGTGAGGCCAAGATAGGTTGGCATCCACGTAACCCTAGAGGTAATAAGATTGGTGTAGGAAGGACCCACCTGTCAAGTTCTCCCGATGGATCATCCCTGGAGCATTTTCAAGAGCGCACAAGGAAACTAGCAAGGTGATTCAACATGGGATGTCATGGAAATTCCATGATTGTGCACCAATGAGGAGCATGAGTAGTTTGGAGGTATGGTTCGGAGACCACACCTCAGGAGTATTGATTAGTGACATCAACGAATAGTAGAGCTGATGATATTTCAGTCCATCTAGGCCTACAACTCAAAGGTGCAGGGTGTCCCCATTGGCTGGGAATGGAGCCCATGGGATATCTCATCTCGTAGACCATTACCCTGTATGTTCAAAGGAGAGGTTGTTGCGAAGCATCAGGGTGATAGTGTCAGGATGAAATGTCCTAGAGAGACCCACATCATTTGAATAAAAATAAGTAGCCACAAGGAGTTGCCAAGAGGCCAGGTTCAGGATAGTGTGTCCCGGAGGCCTTATTCTAGAGGTGTAAGGGAAGGCACGAAGGAGGGTGTCGAGACAATAAGTGTTAGGATGATGTGGTGTCATAACCACTTGGGCCAATCAGAAGTAATGATATGCAAGGGGGATGGCCACAGTCTCGACGTTTCCTGAAGTTTCCATCCTAGAGGTGCGCGAAAGAGCAACAGAGAGAACATCAAGATAATGGGATCAGGGTGACGTGGCAGATGGTTCTAGTGGAACCCCAAGTGTGGGAGCCATGGCTTGTTAATATTGGCTTGAAGGAGTAGGTCGAAATAATGGGTCCCACTTTGTCATTATATGCCCCACTAAGGGTTTCACCAGAACCGAATCCCGATTCCACGGGGTGCCTGCGGCCGATTTGGGAATAAGAATGACCCTATCAAAATTATTGTGCATCATCGATCTTGTGATTGGTGGTATTCCTTTCCCGCCAAATCTAAGGGGTAACCTCCCTCATAAACCTCATGCACATTACCCTATAGGAATAAGCATGTGATGGATCCACTGTTTAAATGTGTAAGGATTCACTCGATATTTTGACATCTACTACGTGACATTGACGGAACCATCAAAGAAATTGGCGTGGCAAATTTTTATTGGCACCAAGACGTAAAGGCATGGGGTCCATATAGTATGGGTGGGGAAGTATATGATTTTATGATTATATATATGTGTGTGTGTATGTGGAAATGGAAGTGGAAGTGGAAGTGGAATATTTATGCATAACTAAATAGGTTGAAGCACATTAAGGATCTAAGAAAGTTGGGGAAATGCCATAATTCCTAACTTAATGAATTGAAGTCCCCAAGGGAAGAATTGGTAAGGAGGAATGTAGAACAAAAAATATATATATCCTATTCTTCTAACATATGACAAGAGGAATTGGATTATCAAGTAGCATCCATCCCATTGGGGCAGGTGGGGTGGTTCATTATAGGTGGTATCAAAGCATCCATGTTCAACACTTCGACTAGATGGGCTCTATCATGAGTAAGTGATGAATTTTAGAAATTAACTAAAACCATTATTTAGGTGTTAAAATTCATTCTAAACAAATTAATTGCAGACCTAATTGGCATATTCACTCTATGGTCGATTTAAAATGGCAGAAGACTAATCATCTGGCATGGTTGAACAAATTAACAACTATAATAATTTGTGAATTTTGTATATTTGTATATTACAGTTAATGCTTTGTTGTTTTTCTATAATCATGCACTAATGTGGATGTTTGTTGTAGAGATTCCATCACAACAGCTCTATAAGAGAAGTATTATGGGAATAATTTTGATGTTTATTTATTAATTATGCACTAACAGTGTAATTTCTTGTTGTATAATTGATGCATATGATTAGCATACAGACAAGGTTATTTTTCCATTGTAGAGATGTAATGGTAGTTCCATGAATGAAAGGCTCATAATCATTTATTTATCACATGAAATGGATTGGCATAGTGCATTTCAACTCTGACCAATCACAACATGGAAGTGATGAGGTCAGGTCTAATGAAGAAGAAATATCAGTTGACCAAGGGGGATGGAATCACTTTCCATATTTGATAGATACCTTGAGAATCCTAAGGGCTGGAGTTAAAAGCTTCAAGGAAGATAATGAGAGGTTAGTAAGATCTCAAGAATGTAAAGCTAAGATAAATGCAATGATTTTGTAAAGTATCTCACATTTATAGAGACAGAAGTAACCTGATATGAGGGTCAGTCATAGAAACAGGAGGAGCCCTCAGGAGTCAGAGGAGAATACAAATGGGGCATATGGTAGTAGGTCTAGAAAGAGGTATAGGCATGAAAGTGAAGACATCATGCCAAGAAATGTACCATTGAGCACCCCAAGACGAGGAAACAACACACATGTTCGTCACTCTAGCAGACCATCTAGTTCTTCTACCAAGAGTGGCCGCCATCACTTTCACCATCACCATCATCATCATCTAGAAGGAAAGGAATGTAGATTTTAACACCGTACAGAAATTACCTGCATATGAATTCTAAAACACAGAAAATAAACAGTGCAAGAGCAGAACACATAAAACACATATACACAGAGATTTTCCCCTAGATCCCAAAACCAGGACTACCAGCTTGATTTTTCATTTTGTTCCTTTCATTGTTATAATACATATTTATACATGCCAAAGCATCCACTACCATGGACCGAAAACCATCGCACCCAAAAACCATGTGTGAAAATCATGCACAAAACCATAGGTGGGTCCACCCAACCTAACATAGGGTCCAAAACCAAAATTTTCTGTGGCGCTGCCCCAGACCCCATAAAGTGGGGTTACGGGTACACCTCAAACCCCATGTGACCCTCCCCCTCTAACCCCTAGTTAACTACGTGGGCTAGTCGTGGAAAGAATATAACACAACCCAACATTCTCCCACTTGTTTTTTTCTTTCCACAAGGGGCCACAAGAGAGCTTAGTCATTTTTCTGGCCCTAAAACGCCCATTGTCTCTCTACACCAAGAGAACTTCTCAGAGATCACAGATTTTGTCAATGCATCTGCAGTATTCTTCAAAGTGTCCAACTTTACCAGCAACACCTTTTTGTCTTCTATCATATCCCTCACAAAGTGATATTGAACATCAATGTGCTTTGTCTTTGAACGATATGCAGGGTTCTTTGCCAAGAAAATTGCACTTTGGCTGTCACAGTCTATCCTTATAGCTTCCTGTACTAACCCCATAATTTAACACAATCTCTGCAACCAAACTGCTTCCTTGCTTGCATGAGTGGCTGACATGTATTTTGCCTCTGTAGTCAATAGTGCCACTACAGATTGTTTCTTACTCATCCAACTGACTGCACCTCCTAATAGGTTAAACACATACCCACTTGTAGATCTTCTCTGATCCAGATCTCCAGCCCAGTCTGCATCAACAAAGCCACGAATATCCAACACTCTGTCCAATCCTGGTCTTCCTTGGTAGCACAAACCATAATCACTAGTGCCACGCAAATACCTAAAACCCGCTTCACTACTGTCCAGTGCTCCTTCCCTGGTTTTGACATAAACCTGCTCAATACTCCCACTGCATGTGAAATGTCTGGTCTAGTACAGACCATTGCATACATCAAGCTACCGACAGCACTTGCATATGGAACACGGGACATGTCCTCTTCCTCTTCTTGTGTCTTGGGACACTGTTCAGCAGATAACCTCACACCTACAGGAATAGGAACCTTCACCGGTTTACTATCCTGCATATTAAACCTTTGCACTATTGTCTCAACATACTTCCTCTGGTTTAACAGAGCTTCCTCTTTGCCCGATCTCTTTTAATTTCCATGCCCAAAATATAGTTTGCAGCACCGAGATCTTTCATGTCGAATTTGGAGGACAATTGGGTCTTCAAATCCTGGATAATTCTTTTGTCATTTCCAACCAACAACATATCATCCACATACAAGACCAGATAAATAACACGGTCACCAATTAATTTAAAATACACACAATGATCTGCTTTGCTTCTGGTGAAGCCAAGTCCCCGTATAAATGTATCAAATTTCTGATACCACATCCTTGGTGACTGTTTTAACCCATACAGAGACTTCTTTAACTTGCATACTAGTTCTTTCTTACCCTTCACCGCAAAGCCTTCAGGTTGCTTCATGTAGATTTCCTCTTCCAGATCCCCGTGAAGAAATATTGTCTTCACATCCATCTATTCTACCTCAAAATCAAAAGCGACAGCCACTGATAAAAGTAATCTAATAGAAGTTACCTTGGCAATGGGAGAAAAAAATATCACCAAAATCAATTCCCGGCACTGGGAATAACCTTTTGCTACCAACCGAGCTTTGTATTTCTCCACCTTCCCTTCTGCATTTGTCTTCTTCTTGAACACCCATTTGCTGCCAATGGGTTTCCTTCCAGCCAGCAACTCCACCAGATCCCAAGCCTCATTTTTGTGCAAAGATGCCATTTCATCAACCATGGCCTCTTTCCAGAGTTTTCCATCCTCTGAATCCACTGCTTCTTCACAGTTCTGGGATCATCATCAGTAACAGACAAAGCAAAGTTTGAACAGAAAGCAGATGGAACTAATAACCTTTCTGGCTGCTTCTCTCGAACTGATCTTCTCACACCGGAGTTTGTGGGCCTTCATCTTCCTGATTCCTCCTCTGCTGTAGAGTCTGATTCTTCCTCCTTTAGTTCAAACTCTATCTTCACAGGTTCTTTTGGTTGGGCTTCATGTTTAATAAAATCTTTCACCTCTCTGAACACACATCTCGACTGTACACAACCTTCCTTGTTACTGGGTTCCAAAGCTTATAACCCTTTAAACCATCCTTATACCCAATAAAGATGCACTTTTCAAATTTACTATCCAACTTGGTTCGTTTCTCCTTTTGAACATGTACATATGCATCACATCCAAATACCCTCAGATGTGAAAGAGAGGGTTTCTTACCAGTCCATACCTCTTGAGGAGTCTTATCCTCCAACGCTGATGAAGGTGACCTGTTGACAAGGTAACATGCAGTATCCACCGCCTTTGCCTAGAATTCCTGTCCTAACCCGACACCATTGAGCATGCTTCTTGCCCTTTCCATCAACATCTTATTCATTCTTTCAGCAACTCCATTTTGCTGAGGTGTATATGGAGTAGTCTTTTGTCGTGTTATAACACACTTCTTACAAAATTCTTCAAATTCCTTGCTACAAAACTCTCCACCATTATCTATCCTCAGCACCTTTATCTTCTTCTCTGTCTGATTTTTCATGAGAGCCTTAAATTCTTTAAACCTGTCAAAGGCTTTAGATTTCTTCTTAAGGAAATATATCCATGTATTCCTTGAGAAGTCATCTATAAATGATACATAGTACACAGAATTACCTAATGATGGAACCTTCACAGGTCCAAACACATCATTGTGCACAAGTTCTAATATCTGTTTCCCCTCTTACTACTAGAGGGGAAACTCACCCGATTCTCCTTCCCATATACACAATTTTCACAGAAATCAAAATCCAGAGAGCTATTACTCATACCTTCTACCATAACTTTACCATGAAGTATTCGAAGGCCCTTCTCTCTAATATG
>APFE030536267.1:0-10998 GCA_000404065.3 Pinus taeda | reverse complement strand
ATGATTTTGTATCACTGTTTGAAAAATGGAATATGCTTAGTTGATCCATCGAAGGCTATGTTTTTTATAAACATAAGGCTTTTTCTACTAAGGAACGGGAGCAAGTTGATCTTGATAAGGTCAAGAGGATGAGTTGATATCTATATGTGGCATACTTAGTCATAGGTTGATGATATTAAAGTTACATTGTCTTATATTGTGAATTGATGACGGACATATACATGTTGTTATTCTTGATGTTGCTGATAGATGCTTATGGTGCATATACTATATGGTGTATGATAGTTGTTGATAACTATCATAATCTTGTTTAGGTCCTTGGTATTTTTTATAAATTTCATGTATATCGTTTGATGTAAAGGTCATGTAAAGACCTATGATGTAATAATTTTCATAATCAATCATGTATGGACTTTGAGATGGCCTAAATAATAGTGGAAATAATAAAATAAGATTAGATTACATCATCAAATTTTAGAGGGAAAAAAAGAAAAAACTATTTTTGCAACTCATATTTTCAACTTATCTCCCTATGGGTTTACTCAAATTTTGAACAGAAACACTCGTTGGATGTAGAATTTTATTCCTTGTCCAAGGAGTACCCATGTTGCATACTTTCAATGGACCTTGCTACATGAAACATGAGAAATACATGAAAAAAATGTGATTGCAATCACGGTTTTTCATGTATTTCTCATGTTTCGTGTAGCAGGGTCCATCGAAAGTATGCAATATGGGTAGTCCTTAGATGAGGAATTAAATTCTGCATCCAAAAAGTACTCCTACTCGAAATTTGAGTGAAACCTTAGGGAGATTAGTTGAAACTACGAGTTGAAAAAATAGTTTTATTATTTTTTAATATTTTTACTTGTTTACTCCAAAAATGATGAATCATCCCCCATGGTTGACATCATCATCTTGAATCATATTGGTTCTTATAAAATTTATTTTTGCTGTACACTTTTCTTAGGAGGTCCATTTTAGACCTCAAAATTCCCCTAATGGCATGTGATCAGGGGGAGCATGATGAGTGCTCATATTTAACAATTCAAATATGGAAGTCTTAATTTAAAATTTCTTAGCCCTTTTCCATTGATGTCAAAGGGGGAGAGAGTAGCTTGGTGTTTGGAGAGTAGGTTGATGTTTTGAAACGCTTGGTGCTTGGCTTGATGTTATTTATAGGTTATGGTGACCAAAAACAAAAGTGGTTTCCATTAAGTCCAAAGGGGGAGATTTTTGGCATTATGATGCATGTATTGTCCTTGATGGAAACTCACTTGTAACAGAAAAAGTATATGGTAAATAGACGAATCCACAGGTTATTTCGGAGGAGACAAAATGATGGAACAAAATACCAGAATGATGGGTCAAAGGTTTACATATTAGAATCAAAAGTTTGATACGGGGAGATTATTGGCATTATGAATTAGGTGTTGTCCTTGATGACAACCTATTTGATGAAATGTAATCTTAATTGATAAGTTGTCTCTTGATCTCCTTATTAAAGGTACAAACAGGATGTGTTTATAGATGTGACAGAATGAATGGAAATTGTGTTTATAGATCTGACAAAATGCATGATAGTTGTCTTTATAGATGTGACAGAATGCATGGAAGTTGTGTTTACAAATGTGATCAAATGAATGCCAGTTCAGAGGAATGATAAAGTTGGAAGTTCAAGAACTATACATGGGTTCTGTTAAGACAAGTCACATATGCATGTGAGTTTAGTGAAGAAAATTAGTGTATGGCTTTTGCCCATGGTATTTTAAATACCATGGGTTCTTACCATGGTATTGGCCCATAATAATGAGTGTGACAAATAATATTGATCCTGTCAAAGAATACCACTGACATAGTTATGGTTTTGACCCGTGGTATTGAAAAAGGCTAAAAATATATAAGGAGGTGAAGATCAAAGTGTGTGTAGCATGCAAGTGATGGAAATCTTATGAAAAATTAGATCAAAATAAAATATGCATGTTATGGGTTTTTTATGCTTTGCTTTATCTAAACTGAGTATACACCTAAGAGTTTGATGATGGATGAAATCCAATAGATATGAAATAATTATGCACGAACAAATACAATGATGGATAAGGATCATGAGACCTAAAATGACTTTTAAATGTATGATATGCTCATGGATTTACTAGATCTATGTAATGACACAAGTTCTTATCTCTAAATATTATGATCTAGGTCTTTCTGAAGTTTTGAAGAGCTGCACAATTTTAGGTCCAAATTTCCAGATCTATACGCTGGTTGGTCTCGGGAAAAGCACATATACACACAGGTTGGCCTGTAAAAATTAGTGTATGAAAAGTAAGGGTTTATGTTCATAAATGATTGATCAATCTAATCAGTGTTGCTACTTCTCTGTTGTCTATCAATGATTTCCTCATGATTGATCTGGGCTAAATGATAATGTATGAAGTAGATCTGATTAAATGATGAAGTTGAATGTGGTTATGAATAGTGTTAAGATTACTTGCTGATTTTTATTAGAGATCATGTTCATTTTTGTGATTGGTTCAGAGTATTGCAATAGATATGAGTATGACTCAATATTCTTTCTAGAATTGTAGTAGTCAAGTTTTCATTTTTCTGTATTTTAATATTTGTGCCTGGGTTTCTTTGCGGAAAAGCATATATGCACATGAGTTACCTTAAGTGAACTAGCGTATGTATTTTGGTGTTTGAATGACCAGGATCGTAGTTGATTTTGTGTGTTGATGCAATATTTTGGGTTCAGCTCTATGTACTGGTTACAAACATCTAGCTATTTGATTTGATTGGTTGAATTTTGATTAAGTGTCGGTTGATTAGGTTTTGAGTGAATGGTTGGTTCAGGTGTATCATAAATTCATGATTGGGTGATCCAGCTGTGTGAGAGGTTTCAATGATTCATTTGTTCAATTGTGTCAAAAGCTCTCGTGGTTGGTTGATTCAAAAATTGATGATTGGGTTTTAGTTATGTCAGAGATTAATGATTGGGTTTCACTGATTAATTGATTCAGATGTGTCAGAGATGGATGATTTTGTTTCAGTGATGAGTAACAATTTGATTTTTGATATTGAGCTTAAGTGTTGATAATGGGTCCAGTATGAAAATTTGATGAAAAGTGGCCTACAAGTTATGATGTGTTGAAGCAGGTGGATCGAGTCTGAAAATTTGATGAAACGTGGTCCATGGATGTTGTTGAGGTTTGGAGCCTTAAGTTAGGAAGGCAAAGCTTCCTTCTAGTAACATCTAGAGAATGAGTGAAGGTTGTATCCTTCTACAAGTTATTGCCTGTATAGTGGTACAAGTTTACGCCAATATAAGAACTAGGGGTAGGAGCTCCCTTCCAGTAGGAGGTGGAGAAATAATGGAGGTTGTAGCCTTTTGTAGGTGGGTGCTTGCATAATAGTATGATTATACGCTAGTACAATATTGTAAACAATTTTTCTTTATATTAAAAAGGAGACAAAGATGACATCAACAGGTGTTTTTCTCCCACATTAGGTTTCCACCCTAAATCTTGGTGTTCATGTGTGTTGTTTATGATTTATTTTGTTATTACAATGAATGGTTACTATTTATCTAATGTTTAATAAAGTATTGATGCAGTGGATGAAGACCAAACTATGATGAATTGGTTGAATCATATGTTCACTAGATATACACTAGTTGCCTTAATATTGCGAACACATGCAGGTTCCTTTCATTAAAGTCACATATAGAAATCTAAATATGAAACGTAAAAATTTATTGATTTGAAAATAATGGTTCCCCCCCCCCCCCCCCCCTTCATAGTAATTTTCCCAACATATAACCCTAATGCATGTAACAATCCATTATCTAACATACCTACATGCCAAACATATAATACCTACATGATAATCTGCTCTCACTCCGAAGTCTAGTTCAACAACTTCACTTTGATGATCTGCATCTCATGCTCTATCTCAACCAAGACATCAACATCATAACATACCAACAACATTAAGATGACCTAAAGTTCCTACAATGACCTCATTCACAACAACCATAACCATGAAAATGCATGCATAACAATCACATATACAACTAACATGTATAACAAATGCATTTACAACTGACATATACTCATGATGACCACATCTAGTAAGAACATGATCAATTTTCACATGGCGACACAACTGTAACTATGACCAACACCATGCATACACAACAAGAACATAGAGCACAAGAATAAGGGACATATATACAACCAACATGTATGCATGACCAACACACTCCCATCTAGCCCAAGGGTTGAGCCATGTTTTGACACCACTCTGTAACACCCTCCTCCTACATTTACCCAAGTTAATCTTTCTGCTAGGGTAAACATGTGACAATATGATACTATGATCTTATTCAACTCCCCATGTACAATTAAGGAACTGGAAATGACAAAACACAACCAACCTAACCTTCTACACATGCTACAAAACCTCTAAGAGGCAACCAACCTTCCTAGGAAACCAGCCCCTGAGGAAAATCAACATCTTACTGATATGGAGCCTCATTTTCTCCCATGAAATGGGCATGCATGTGACTGGGGCCCTCTAGTCACCCTCACAACAAGGGATGCCATCGACTGGGGTCTTTTTTAGCTAGTTCATAGCCAACAACCCTAGATTATGTGCCACCTTCCCAGGGCCAGGTCTTAGGCCATTGCTGAAAACTTCATGAAACTTCCAAAAATGAAAAATAACATTGAAACAATGATACAAATGCAAATACTTGAACAAAGGCTTGATTGGACCCCTACTAGCCATGAAAAACATTTCGTCAAACATGTCAAAAATATGCATTCTACAGGTCATAACATCTAATCTAAGCATAGGGGTCTCATACTTATTTGAAAATCACTAAGACGCATTGATGCCTTATCACACTAGCTTCATTATCATATATTATGTCATATATTCATTTTTCATTTATTTACAAATCAAAACATGATGAGATCCATACATCATCACTATCTTAAATCATACTCATAACCAACATATAAATAACAGAAATAATAAGGATACAACAACCATAGAATCCACCTATAAACCAGTACGTTTACACATGAAATACCAAGGTGTGGAGTATCAAAGAAGGTATGTTTTGATGGTTATTTCAGTATCTTTTCATTAGGACATATAAGCCTTTTTGCATTAGAAACTTAGAAAATAATAAAGAATTATAACGAAACATGTGAGATTAATAGAGAACGCTGATAATTGTCATTTCCATGTACAGGAGGGAGGAAAAACGGAAAGTGGTCATCCTAAAGGAAATGACAAAGACGAATTAACTATTGTCCCTTCGACGGTAGACCGCGTGCAAACCAGATCAAAATGGACCAACCCAGCAAAGAAAGCAGAGATACCAGCTCGGCGCAAAAAAGAGAAGTAACTCAGGATTAACGATTCTACGAATCCCTCAGGATCCTTGATCCTGAAGGATCGTTGTTTTATCTATTTCTGCATCTAGATATCTCTGTCATCATCCTTATATAAGGGATAGCGTTGTTGGCTAGAGGGGGATGCCCTTATGTAATTTCTTTTAAGAAGATCAAGACTACGATCGTTATGTTCTGTTAAGACTTGAGTTACTGCAATTTTACTTCATGTATTAATACAGACTTGGTTACTCTTTTATCTTTGAGCCTGGATCAACCTTAAGTGGTGTACCCGTGGAGGCTAAAGGCCCGGCCCTGGAGGACACTTGCTCTTGTACCATTACGCGTGGTTTCTATGTGGTTTGCTGATCGACGTGATCTGGTAATCTGTTGTGTTTTATAAAGTTTATGTTACCTTCTCTGTTGTGTTTAACTCATTTAATATTCCTGCAAACAAAATTATTGTATTGACGTTGCGTCATGTTACTATTCCTTTACGTGTTGGTATAATGCAGGTAATTTCTATAGGAACTGTCATTGCATTACAGAGTTATTGTGTTATGCGATTATGCCTTAGCATCACAAAATATATCTTGGAAGTTCTAATTTCATATGATTGTTGAATCCTTGAATATTATCATTTTCATCTTGAGATACAATCGTCTGCTTTTACTTAGAGCGGTAATGGAGTTAGATTAAGCACGTTGTGTCTATATAGTTTTCAGTGTTATTCCATCTTGGATCCATAGGCAATATTGTTCTGTAGTGTGCGTACGTCTTTAAGAATGAAGGATTGATGTTTGGATTGGTATGATTAAATAGATTCACAGCTTGTTGAACTTAGTTATTGCTCATTTCTTTAAGTGTTGTTCCATTTCTGAATTTCTGTTTCATTTCTGAATTGTTGTTCCATTTCTGAATTTTTGTTCCATTTCTGAATTGTTGTTCCATTCCAAGATTGTTGATTTGTTGTTTTCTTTACCTGTCATTTCATTTCTTGTTTGTTAAGGATGATCTTAGGCTGTAGTGAGCATCGGCATCTGCTACCTGGCTCCCAGACCCCTGATCTATTCTCATCAGTTTCTAAAGGGATGGGTTATTGCTACCGAACCCTTGACTGATGCGTTGTTCTATTTCACTGTTGTTTTCTTTACTTGCCATTTCATTTATTATTTGTTAAGGACAATCTCAGGCTGTAGTGAGCATCGACATCTGCTACCTAGCTCCCAGACCCCTGATCTGTTCTCATCAGTTTCTAAAGGGATGGGTTATTGCTACCGAACCCTTGACTGATGCATTGCTTTATATCCAAATGTGTGATTTAGCCTTTTGAAGTAGTTAAGTTGTAGACACGCATTAATTTACTTTTGTAGTTTTAAAACAGCTGTACTATGAGCATTACTCTGACAAATGATAAGCCTCAGACTAAGACACTCTTTGAAATAGCAAAACGTTCCCGGATTGACATATTAATGTGAGGTAACTAGAGGTGAAAGAGACCCCTTTTATAGCTCTACATTTTGGCACTGTTGTCGAGGAAAGAGTGTAGCCATTTGTTCTTTTTTTTTCAGAGTAGTGTATGAACCTACTAGGGAAGAATTGGGTTTTGAAAATGGAAGGTAAGAACCTACGTATGGAGCAGGTAAAAGCCCTGCTCCTTTGCTCACTTTCCTACAGATTTGGTGCTATCTACTTAAGAAGGATTTAGTAGTTAAATTGAGTGCATGAATAAGCAGAAAAAGCCAGAGAAAAATTCCAAACCTTTACCAAAGCCAGAAAAAGCTAAGGGGT
This sequence comes from Pinus taeda, assembly GCA_000404065.3. Lineage (NCBI taxonomy): Eukaryota > Viridiplantae > Streptophyta > Pinopsida > Pinales > Pinaceae > Pinus > Pinus taeda. The sequence goes on along the minus strand of APFE030536267.1, from coordinate 3,805 downwards.
CGGTGACCCTTGGTCGATCAACCTTCATAGGCGAAATCTATAAGAAAGTCGAATCTCAGCCCTCAGTAGGACCCAGGAAAGTTATTTCCAAACAGCCTACTAGCTCCCTTCAGGCCATAGGTTCACCATCTGTAGCCTTTGCTGAGGTTCATAGTCAAACTGACGAACATGACTTTCAAGAAATTGAAAATTCTATTCCAGAACTATTGCAGGAAGGGAATTGCAGCAATCTTTGTGAAGGAGAAGGAGAGACAGAGGAAACTGAGGAATCGAGATCTCCTCTTAGGATAACGCATCCATTGAGTAGCCCAGACAAAGGGAGTGCAGCAAAAATTACCATTGAAGGGATCCAATCCTCTCAGACAAAAATTCCAGATAGAGTAAGTGTTATTAAAGTTGTTCCTGTCAAAGCCATTCCCTCTCAAACTAGAGACACCCTCCTAGATATTCCAGAAGGTTATTGGCATATATTTGATCCAATGGCTCAAAATCCGCCAAACACCCAAACCTCTACATTACAATACCCCATAGTGGATTCTGCAGCAAATGCCCCCATGAAAGCAATCCCCCTTTAACATATCCCTACATTTCACGGGCTTACATCAGAAGACCCGGATGCATTTTTATTTGAATTTGATGTACTGTGCAGGGGATATGATTACACCACTGACCTCCATAAATTAAAACTGTTTCCCTCTACCCTGAAAGGGGCTGCTTTAAGATGGTTTATGGGATTAGGTGGTGGGGTTATAAATAACTGGGAACAAATGAAAGAATATTTTCTAAAAAAATTTCAAGATTATTGCAGGTCTAGAAAACTAAAAGATGAAATATTCCAGATGATAGTTAGACCAAACGAAACATTAGAAGAGTATGTGGAACGTTTCCAGTATAATCTGCAAAGATCTCCCTATGCATCACTACCTTTACCCAATAACTTGTTGAAAACAGCAATAATAAGGGGCATGAAAGAGCAATGGATCGAAACATTAAACATTATGGGAAAAGAGGATATTTATCAGGAAAGTTTTGCTGACATAATTGATTTCTGCATCAGGAGTTCGAGAGGTAGTACACGAATCAAACCAGCGGAACATGATCGGTTTGTAAGAGAAAATAAAATCCCATCAGAAGGAGTAACGCTTGTGGAAATTGGAAATTTATTTGAAAATTTTAAAACTAATATACTAGGAACACTGACTACACAATTGGACATTTTGCAGGCCAAGCAAAAGCAAACAGAGGCAGAACAGAATTTGGCAATATTCTGCCCCAGATGTAGGAAGAAGCATAGCCATAAGGAGTATCCACTAGATACAGTCCAAACATGCGCCATCTATACAAGGGATCACTCTACAGAAAGTTGTCCCTCACTACCTGGACTGAAAGCAGTATATAAGGAGGCAGAAGAAGAGACAGAAGCAATATATTTGCTCAACCAATGCTGTCAGTGGCAACCGCGACAAACGGGTATGTTTTCAGACCCAGCTTCTCCTTTTCAGTATCCATAGTATAATGCTCAACAGTATAATACATGGCAAATTCAGTTTCAACCTCCATTTCGAAACTGGTCACCACAGTCATATCCTTCTGCGAACCCGTGGCTAAATCAAACAAGCCAATCTGGTTGGTCGAATCCTCCTTATCCCCCACCATACTGGCAAAACAACCCATACCCACCACAATGGACTCCCCCTACTTCACAAAGCTCAGCTTGACAGACTAACTGGCAGAGACCAACGCAGCAGCCAGTAGGAAATATCCCTCTCCCTCAACCTACACTACCATCTTTACAGCAAAATCCCCAGTCTAATCTGAGACGACAACTCCCAGCCCAGCCTCCAATCCCAATCCAAATAACAGACCGGTCCAATCTCTCCAAATCCTAGAAACACCAGAAGAAGGACTTGATCTGAGGGAGTGTAATGATCTTCAGCTAAGATCTGGGCATATTATTCAAAATGAGGGAAATAAAACAGTTCAGATTGAAGATCAGTTACCTATAGAAAATCTGTCACATGAAGAGGATGTGAATAAACCACAAACTCATAATCAAGCAACCACATCCTCTCCTCCGTTCCCAGAACGATTAGTCATACCTCTACCTATACAACAACCTGATTTTGACATTCTGGGAGAATTGCAAAATTTGTACATAAAAATTCCATTCCTCCAAGCCATTCAAGACATCCCGATATACGCAAAAACTATTAAAGAATTGTGCATAAAAAGGCCAAGGAGGAATATAATAAATAATCCAAGAGTTCAAGTAGTCGACACTTTATCTGACCTATTATCAGAAAGGGAAACACCCATTAAGTATGAAGACCCAGGAAACCCAATAGTAACTGTCCAAATTTATGGTCAAACCCTGCCCAATGCCTTAGTTGATCTTGGAGCTGCAATCAATATATTAACAACCGCTACTTGCCAAAAGCTAGGCATTACATCTGTAGAACCCACCTCCACTTTGTTAGAATTGGCTGACCGATCTGTGGTTAGGCCGGAAGGCATACTACATGATGTCATGGTCTCCATTGACTCCTGAGAATATCCAACTGATTTTCTGATGATAAATCCTAAAACCCGACTTGATGGACATCCATTGATCTTAGGAAGACCTTGGCTCGCTACTGCTGATGCCTATATCAACTGTCAGCAAGGGAACATGATCATAACCAAGGGGGCGGATATCAAGAATTTAGTACTATATCCCCTAGTGCAGCCAAGCATCACAATAGTTAAAACTAATAGGCACCTTGTATCATATCTTACTGATAACATTAGATCTCCATTAACTATACAAGAAGCACTTGAGTTCAAAGACCAAACAGAAGATGATGCCATCAGTATTTTCATTAGTCAAACTAAACTCACATCTCATACCCAGTGTCATATGATAAAAGCAACATTTGATAATGAATTAGAAGAGGACCCTCTTAAAGATACACATGATCACAAAATTCCTATCACTTCTGTTGCACACAGCAAAACTGTGGAAATTGAACCTGGAAAAATCTTAAACATTAACGCCAACCTCACATCCGAACAAGAAACAAAGCTCATCCATATGTTAAGCAAATATAAAGAAGCATTTGCATGGGATTACCCTGATATGAAAGGAATTGACCCCCAATTATGTACACACTACATTTACATAGAAAATGATGCAAGATCTGTTAGGCAGCCTCAGAGAAGACTAAATCCTCATCTAAAATAATTAGTAAAAGCCAAGCTTCAAAAACTTTTATATGTTAACTTTATCTACTCTATCTCTGATAGTAAATGGGTCTCCCCGCTTGTGGTGGTACCAAAAAAGAATGGGAAGTGGAGAATCTGTGTGGACTACAGGGAGCTAAATAAAGAAACACAAAAAGATCACTTTCCTCTCCCATTCATCAACCAAGTATTAGACACTTTAGCGGGGAAGAAATTCTTTTCTTTCCTCGATGGCTTCAGTGGGTATAACCAAATACAGATTGCCCCTAAAGATCAGGACAAAACTACTTTTACTTGTCCTTGGGGAACATTCGCTTACCGAGTTTTACCTTTTGGCTTATGCAATGCCCCTGCCACATTTCAAAGGGCTATCCTTAGCATTTTTGCAGACCTAATAAATGAAGGACTGGAAGTATATATGGACAACTTTACTCCATACGGAGATGAGTTTGATCCAGCACTGGATACACTAGAAAAATTCCTACAACATTGCATTACTACCAAGCTTTGTTTAAGCCATGAAAAATGTTATATGATGATGATGGAAGGACTTATTTTAGGACACTATATTTCAGCAGCTGGCATT
>APFE030536265.1:787-24332 GCA_000404065.3 Pinus taeda | reverse complement strand
TAGAAGAAATTAAAAAATGTATTAGATATACATATGAGTACTTTGACATTGCTGATTCAGTTTGGTGGGAGTCATTTTTCAATAATCAAAGTGATATCATTTCAACAAGAACAAATGAATATATACCTTTAAAAAATCCATTTATTTGGCCACAAAATGTGTCGAATGCACATGAGGAAATAAACATTGTTGAACAACAACAATCTCAAGGTATCATTAATTCTTCACAGGCAAAGGAAAGAGAGATGTATATTGATTCCAGAAGATCTCGTGCACAACGTGAAGCCATAGAAGACCTTTACAGGGGTTTAATATAGAATATTAAGGAGGGTTGCATGATTGCAGTGCTAGTAGATGGAGATCTCAATGGCTATCCATTCTAGGTTGCTAAAATTATAAAGGTCTTTATAGAAAATGAGGATGTTACAAGTGTTGAAGTACATTGGTATGCCACAAAAACACACCCATTCAATGGTGTGTATAAGCCAGAGATGGTAGTTGACAAAAAAAATGGCGGAAAGAGAAAAAGAAAGGGTACGAATATAAATCGTCGCCGCACAGACATATTGAAATTGGAGGATGTTGACATACTTGTTTATGAATTCAATTAACAAATAGGGGAACTCTTCACTTCAAGATGATAGAGATTCTGAAAAGGTTGTTACTAGAAGGAACAATATTGAGATGGGAGTCTGCTAAAACCAACCATAGATCTAGAAGAATTTTGAAACTTGAAATGATGGGCATGCATGTGGACTCAGATGGGGCACTAGTTGATGAAAGAGAAGAATATGGAACATCTTCATCAGCATCCAGTCACTCATCTGAAGATGTGAATTCTTATGGCGTGCAAGAAAATATGAGTGATTTTGAACAATTGTTTAAGATAGTTTATCTAACTGATATATGCATCGTCTCTTGAAATAAAATTTTTGATTTCTATATGGTGTTAAATGTGAAGTTATGAGTCATTTTTATGTTGTTAGATCATTTTACTAGCATTTTTTTTTTTTAATTTTGAAGATTAACCCTAAAAAAAATTACCATTCCAGTATAATCACTTTTTCATTTTCAAGCTATATTTTGCACGAAAATTTTGTTTCCACTGCCATTTTGAAAACATGTTAAAAAATTGTCCCTTAAAAAAAAACCATCGTTCCAGCATACACACTTTTCATTTTTAGCACTGTTTTTGATGTTTTTTTGGCGTTTTTTGGCCAAAGTTCCCATTTTGAGTTTATAGTTCCCATTTCAAAGTTTACATTGTTAACACCTCAACTGCTTCAAAGGATGCTACTCTTAGGGTCTTCAACAATTGCCTTCTATAAGACCTCTTGCTACTCCAAGATGACTGAACACATGCTTCAATAAAAAAACTCTCACAATAACCTTCTTGCTCCTCCAAGATGACTGTCCTTAGGGCTTCAACACACATCCCTCTCAACAATGATGTGCCACCACAAACACTATACTTAGGGCTCCTAAAATAGGTTTGCAACACTCCTTGAATTCGCCCTTGAATTTAGTCCCATACTTGTGCATTTACTCAATGGTGAATGTGGAAAACACAAAACTCTATGAGTCTTCTAAGCTGGATTAGGAACAAGAGTAAGTCCTAACTTCCATAAAGGGCTTATCATAAAATGCTCAAGTTGTTGAAAATTAACTAGGTTCGACCTTCATAATGACATGCATAATTGTGATTTTATGTAATTGATGGAAAGAAGAAAAATAAAATTATTATTGTAATGCTTGTTTCATGGGTTTCATGAGCAAGGAATTTTATTTTTAGTATGACTCCCATTGTGAGTCCTTAGGATTGGTCATAAATTCAAATTGAGCCAATGTCATGTATGAAGGACCCTTCTTGGGCATGTTATATATTTATATAAGTCCTTAAATTAGATAGAAACCCGTCCAAGACCAAGACAAAATCTCCTCCTCAATTCGGGTTCAAGAAGGATAATTATATCTCCTATAAATGACACGTCGGCTCAATCTCCTACAAGTCGGCTTATTTTGATGAGAAACAACTATATATAGTGTAGTGTGTCTTCACTTTAGGAAATTTTTTTTGGTGATCAAGTATGAAGCAGAAAAGTGCGAAGTACAACTAAGTAACTTATATCAAGAAAAGGAAAGAGGAGGATAGTCCGAGCTCTTTTCTGTTTTGTTTTTGGGTTTATATTATCTACACATGTGAGGTAACAAGAGCTTAGTTGCAGCAGAAGAAGTCGAGAAGAAGTAGCACTCTTCCTAGCCGAGGTGGAAAAAGGTTGAATATAGAAGGGAGGCCGAGAGGCCGAGACAAGAGTTGGAGGAAGGTCAAATCTAGAAGGGAGGCTGAGAAAACAATTGGAAGAAGGTAAAGTCTAGAAGGGAGGTCAAAGGTTTGAAGTAGAAGCAAGACGAAGTGGAAGAGGAGCTAAGAAAATGGAAGGAGTAGAAGGTTGACTATCGTTGTCTAAGGATCTCATTAAGGGAACTTGTGTCCTAGTCTTGGAGAGGCAAATAGGTCAAGGGTCTTGGCCTTTGTATTCATCAATTGGAATCTCTATAAGAAGAATAATTTATTCTGGTTTTCTTCTCAAAGAGTGAGAGGTTTTGGCCTTGGATAGTAACCTATATTTTGTGCCTCTTGTCTCTTTATGGTTTATGCATTGGTAGTTGTTTGATGAAGAAGAACACTAATAACCTAAGTAAAAGAAGATCCTAATTTAAAGAAGTAAAAATCACTCACAAGCAGTTACTAATAGAAGATAAATCACTTGAACTCGATGCTCTAGATTTTTCAACATGGTTTCAAAGCTAAGGTAACTAAGTAAGGGAAGAGCATCTTATCAAGGGACACTCAAGGATCAAATCTCAAAGAAGGCATCAAAGCGAAGATCACTTGAAGTCAAAACCCTAGATCAAAGAAGAATTGGAATCACGATAAAAAAGGGAGAATGCCAAAACCTTACATCTACTCAAGTTAAAGTGTTTTGAAGACTATTCATCCAAAGGAAGCTAGATCAAAAGGTAGTGTCATCTCATTCTTTGTGGGATCAAGGATCATTCTTGAAGAAAACTACCTTCAGCAAGGATAAGTTTTCATCCTTTATATCATCATCAACATCAAGAAAGTAGCAAGAAGAAATAACATCCTATCAAGTAAGTATATTTATGTCCACATTTGAATCTGTCAAAATGTATTTTTGCAAGGAAAGCAACAAATTGGTTGGGGCTTCAAACTATCTTGCATGGAAGAAAAGGACAAATCTGAATCTCAATGAAAATGAGGTGATGAAACATGTCAAAGGATATATCACAAAACCAGGAGAGGAAGATGCTCAAGCTCTTTCCAAGTATATGAAAAGGGAAGTTAGGGCTCAAAGTATTCTTATAGAATCCATCAAGGATCCCTCATCCCATATGTATCTAAACTCGTAACTTCAAAAGAAATCTATGACAAACTGGTAGAGTTATATTCCGTAAGCATTGCCAAAGAATTCATCTCATTAAGGCAAGAAATCTACAAGCTAAAGATGTCTAGGGAAGATGGAATAGCCTCATACTTTATGAGGATATCTGAGTTCTAGGATCAACTACAAGATCTGGGAGAAGTCATGTCTAATAGTGAAATGACTACAATTGTATTAATGCACTACCAGAGGAGTGGGGTAACTTTACTTCAAGTATTTATGGGAAGAAAGAAACCACTTCATTCCAGGATCTATGGTCACTATGCAAGATTGAAGAATCTAGACTAAAGGCCAAGTATGATGTGGGAGCAGTTGAGCAAAGTCAAGCTTATGCTACAATGACAAGAAGAAAAGGGACATGTTTAAAATTCAATGCTATGGGTGTCAAGAATATGGACACTACAAAAGAGGTTGTCCTAAGATCAAGAAGGACAATAACCAAAGAAGAAGAGAACAAGCTCATATTATCGAAGAAGTGGAGTAAACTGAAAAGAAGAAATGCAAGATAGAGGAAGTAAGAGATCTCTACTATGACTAAGATAGTCTTCCTCGCCTAAGTTCTTATCAAATTCCTAAGTCTTCTATTGTAATATATGGCTATCATGATTCACTAGATGGGATGCATCAAGGCATCATAGAAGCATTAAAAGAAAGAGATTGGGACATCATCATAGAGAAGCATGAAAGATGGTTAGAATCTATGGAAATCAAGGATACAGCTCTCGGGAATCTAACTGGAAACATAAGTGGCAAGGTCATATAGTACAAGGTTCATCATACATGTATCAAAAGGAAATATCTATTGACAGGGATACTTTAGATCCTCAAAATTCTCTAATGGAATCTTCATTGAAAGGTTCACCGATCATGAGGAGAAGCAAGTGTTTCATCAAGAGCTCCAAACTTGTGGAATTCATGGGATGATGATATGATGACATAAAAGTGAAGCAGATCAAGATATTGAAGCTCTTTCAATCAAGGAAGATGTTGTAGGAAGTCTGGATGACCCAAAGGAAAAAATGGTATGCATGCTTACATTTGATATTATGGAAGTCATGTCATATGGTTGCAGGTATCATGAACTAATGCTCTATCTTAAGAGAATGATCAAAAGAAAGGATATCCTCCCTCAAATGGGTGCAGGAATGCATGGATCACACATTCATTGGATGCAATCAACATAATACGTCCTCATAGGAAGTGTGAGGTGGTTGACTACAATTGAGGAACTTTGATTGGAAGTTCTTATGAATGCAATGCGTGAAGAAAGGAATGAAGAAATTCATGGATATGTAACCATGGTAAAGGAAATCAACATATGAAAACTTGACAAGGATATCTCCATGGAAATATCTGAAGATTCCGATGGGTCTAAAAAGAAAGAGACCCTTGAAAATATATATATATATATATATATATATAATATATATATATATTATTATATATATATATATTATATATATATATATTATATAATCTATATTATCTTTGGGAAATGTGTCGATATGTATGCAAGATTGTTGACACAAAATAAAAGATGTCATGATGAAAAACCATCATAAAGGTAATGTTGATTTTAATGTTCATTCCTTTATTTTTGAATATATGGATGGTTTTATGCAGGGATGCAAAGGAAATATCTATGGATATCTTCCACCACCGATGAACATGTAGTAGGATGAAAGATCCTTAAGAAAACATAGCATGAAGAAAGCATCATGGCGTAAAGGAAGGCCATGTATGGATTGATGGATCACTTTTCGATGATGACATGATTGACTCATCTATGAAAGTGATGGATGGTTGGTGCCCTATGTAGAAGTCCAAAACATGTAGACTCCTAAATAACGAAAAGAAGTTCATGACATCGTGAGGAGGAGTTTTTCAAACAAATGGTTGTCCCATCATCTCCACCTAAGGAGATGTTATAGGTCCCTAATTAAGAGGGAGCCTGAAAACAAGTTTCTTACTTGGAAGAAACTTAGAAATTCCTAAGACAAGAGGGAGCTTAGGTAGATTCCTTATGTAGGAATGAGTACATTTCTTTATTGGAATAGATATGTCCTCCTTAATTAAGAGGGAGAGATAGACACATCATTATTGTCTTCACTTGTGAAGACATAATGGAGGATTGGGTAAGCATCTGGCATCCGATTCTCTTTGAGGATGTATTAGGGCATCCAAGATAAGAGTAGTCTTTGAGGACGTGAATCCAAGATAAGAATAGTCCTAGTGGAACACACCCTTAGAACTCAGGTGGGGTATGTTCTGAGAGAGACAATGATGAGGGTGTCTATACATCATTGGTCTCACCAACATTTTTCTCAGATCTTTTGGAGAGATAGAGTTTTTATTCAAGGCCTTGCTATGTGACAATGCTGGTTGATATGATGTTATACAAATGGGTTACCAATCCGACTCTTCTTATCAGAAATTATTCAGATTGCGAATGACCATGTGCCATTATGAATACCTCCCTAGTTAAGAGGAAGTGTTGAAAGGTAACTGGGTTCGGTCTTCATAATGACATGCGTAATTGTGATTTTATGTAATTGATCAAAAGAAGAAACATAAATTCATTATTGTAAATGTTGTCTCATGGGTTTCATGAGCAAGGATTTTTTTTTTTTTAGTATGACTCCCGTTGTGAGTCCTTAGGATTGTTCATAAAGTCAAATTGAGTCAATGTCATGAATGAAGGACCCTTCTTGGGCATGTTATATATTTATATAAGTCCTTAAATTAGATAGAAAGCCTTCCAAGACCAAGACAAAGTCTCCTCTTCAAGTCGGCTTCATGAAGGATAATTATATCTCCTACAAATGACACATCGAATCACCCTCCCACGAGTCAACTTATTTTGATGAGAAACAACTATACGTAGTGCAATGCGTCTTCATTTTTGGACAAAATTTTAGGTGATCAAGTATGAAACAGAAAAGTGTGAAGTACAACAAAGTAACTTATTATCAAGCAAAGGAAAGAGGAGGATAGTCCAAGCTCTTTTCTGTTTTGTTTTTTGGTTTATATTATCTAAATGTGTGAGGCAACAAGAACTTAGTTGCAACAGAAGAAGCCGAGAAGAAGTAGCACTCCTCCTAGACGAGCTGGAAAAAGGTTGAATCTAGAAGGGAGGCCGAGACAAGAGTTGGAAGAAGGTAAAATCTAGAAGGGAGGATGAGACAAGAATTGGAAGAAGGTAAAGTCTAGAAGGAAGGTCGAGATAAGAATAAGTTCAAGTCTATAAGGGAAGCCGAGAAGAAGGAAAGAGGAGGATAGTCCAAGATCTTTTCTGTTTTGTTTTTTGGTTTATATTATCTAAATGTGTGAGGCAACAAGAACTTAGTTGTAGCAGAAGAAGCCGAGAAGAAGTAGCACTCCTCCTAGACGAGCTGGAAAAAGGTTGAATCTAGAAGGGAGGCCGAGACAAGAGTTGGAAGAAGGTAAAATCTAGAAGGGAGGATGAGACAAGAATTGGAAGAAGGTAAAGTCTAGAAGGAAGGTCGAGATAAGAATAAGGTCAAGTCTATAAGGGAAGCCGAAGGTTTGAAGAAGAAGCAAGTTGAAGTGGAAGAGGAGCTGAGAAAAGGAAAGGAGCAGAAGGTTGAATGCCATTGTCTAAGGATCTCATCAAGGGAACTTGTGTCTTAGTCTTGGAGAGGAAACTAGGTCAAGGGTGTTGGTATTGGTATTCGTCAATTGGAATCTCTATAAGAAGAAAAAATTGTTCGGGTTCTCCTCTCAAAGAGTGAGAGGTTTTGGCCCTGGATGATAGCCTATATTTTGTGTCTCTTATCTCTTTATGGTTTATGCAATGGTAGTTGTTTGATGAAGAAGAACACTAATAACCTAAGTAAAAGAACATCCTAATCTAAAGAAGTAAAAATCACTCACATACAGTTACTAATAGAAGAGAAATCGCTTGATCTCGATGCCCTAGATTTTTCAACACAAGTAGAGTTTACAAAAGATATAGTTTTGTAGAAGAGGTCCAAAACTACAAGAAAAGGGTAGCATGACCTTTGGTAGATTTGGTTTAAAGGAAAATGTCCAAGCAAGGCTAAAATATCCTCTAGGGAGAAGGTAGAGGAAAAATTTCCTCACCTCATTCTAAAAATATTTTGGGAACAAAATCCTCCAAAAATGGGGAGGTGATTCAAATTATATCATTATATAATTTGTCATCCGTATTGATGCTTTTAGTGTGAAAAAAATTGAACGAATCATCTTTTAGGAGCATTTTTATTAGTGGGACCTAGTTTGAAGAATTGGGATCTAAAATCTTTTGAGGCGAGTTTGAGGCCCTAAATGTTGTTTTTTGGGGTAAAAAATTCTCAATTAAGTGTGAAACTATGACACTATTCTACACTCAAATACCTTTCCAACAATGTAAGAAAAATATCAATTGGAATTTGAATCCAAAATTTATGTCCCACAAAAGTTGACATATCATGATCAACCACCATAATTCTAGAGGATGCCGCATCGACCCCTATTATTCATGGAAAATGAGCTATCCACATGAGGACTATAAAGAATAATATAGAAAGATCAAGCTGTAACTCATGCTGGGGGTTGAATGAGTCAAATATAACCCCTAGTTAATTATCTTATTGTGTTTTAATTGGGCCATTTGGAGGAGAATGAGTTCCATTCTATTGAAACACTATCCAACTTGGTTTTCTCCCAAAAAGGTTTCCCTAAGCATATCTTTGCGTTAATTGTGATTGATGTGTGTTTGTATTTCATTATTCTCCATTTTTTACATTTTATCTATGGCATGCACACACAACAAAATTCATAATAACATATCTAGAATCTAAAGGAATTAATCCTTCATAGCATACATTTAAATTTATTTTAATAGATTTTTTGTGATTAACTACCCAGTGGAATATTCACAACAATTTGTAAATCAGAAACCATCATTTGGGAACTATGACAACCAAATTTGGCTCACTAATCAAATATCCAAAATATTGGAAAATTATATTAATAATATATATATATATTTGATATATATAAAGATTAAAAATGTGAGGCTCAGTGGAAGTGCCCCTTTAAATTGAAGAGTTTTAGACCTTTTAGTTGGGGTCAATGTCCTTTTATATGTACATTAATTATAAAGTTTTACTTTATATTTAGGAGTTATTATTTATATTATTTTATATACATTTATGTTCAGAGCATTTCCTTCCCCTATTGAAATTCTTTGCCCTTAATGCGTATTGATGAAAATGAATTTATGTTTGTACTCTCACTTGTAGTATATTTGCTTGATTCTCTATTCTTAATATTATCATGGTTGTGATACAAGATGATATAAACCTTTAAGAGATTAGGATAATTATCAACTTGTAAAATAATATGACTAAGGCTAATTCAATCCTTTACTAAACATTGTATTTATAATATTCACAAGATGAATTGCTATCATTAGAATATGATACTAATATAAGTATTCTTAAAAAAATATGGTAATTGTTTCCCCTCTGAGTGATGTTGATACACTATCTGGTTAATGTACCTTCTCTTCTGATTAGGATGTTGATAAGGTTTCTTTGTAGTGTTTCTTTGATTTGCTTTCCAAGTTTTATTTTCTTCATGCATTATTAATTGATCTTTTATTAGTAAGTACACTCAAAATTTCTATTGTTTTCTCTAACATCTAAGTATTTATTTAATTCAACTAGTTTGAAATCTTTTTTAGTCATGGTATTAGTAGAATTTGTATTTGTTCTCTTCTCCTCAACTTGTATTTTTTTACCTAAAGACCTTATGCATCTTTCTAGATAAGTTATTCTATTTAATTTTTAAACAACTACTTATCATTCTTAAGCTTCTCAATTTGTGTGAGTGGACTTTGATTATGATTCCTTGACGTGAAATTTATTCAAATGACAATTTTCTTCACCTTTTCATTAATAGGTTCTTCTTGAATTCTTTTCCAGGATCTTCCTTGTAGATTCTTCTTGAATTCTTTGTCAAACTCTTCCTTTCTTACTATACTTCGTAGCCTTGGAATTCTTAACTTGTGCAAGTAATTTTCAAGTTTTAACTGTGATTTTTTAAGAAATAAACTTTTTCATCATTTTCCCTTACTTCCTTGTAAAATATATATTCAAGATTATTATAATTTTATTATGATTCTTTCTCATTCAATCAAACTTTTGCTATTTTTTCTTCTAATTCTTTTATATGTCACTAATCTTACTCTTTCAACCAAAATTTATTCTAAAGCTTCATATATCTTAATATTTTTATTAGAATCAATATTTTAATTTTGTGCCAATGAAATTTTAATTTTTACATAATTTTCAGCAATTAAACTATTCCTCAACACAAAACTCTTTATAAAAATTCATAGTTCCTCACAATTAAACTATTTTTCCACACAAAATTCTTTATAAAATTCATAGTTCCTTTCCACTTACATATATATATATATATATAAAATTCCAAAGTTATAATAACGTTTCAATAATAACTTTTCGAAATAGTAATATATCTCCTTATATAAATTACTTTTGTGATACCACATGTGATGGTATATTTATACCACATGTGATGGTATATTTATAGCGTCCTTCTCTTTTCAAAATATATTCATGACATTTTTAAGAAATAATCAATACTAAAATGTGAATAGAGATTATTATTTTTTTGAGTTTATAAAAATATTGTTTGTTTATTTGTTTAATGATTAAAAGTATGTGTTTTCTTATAAAATGTTAAAAGTTTAAAATATGAGGGGTAGAGTATGTATGTTTTTGTAGATTTAGTAATCTTCATTATGCGGGTTGGCTCCTTGGCGCGACCTTTTGGTGTATAATGATATATGTAAGTATATATTTAAAATGGATGAATATTATATGATCAGAGTATATATGCCTTCATAGACTTAGTATTCAAATCGCTACAAGGAGGTGGGTCCCTTGGCCGTAACCTTAAAATTGGATAATAATAATAATAATAATAATAATTTCAATGACAGTTTGTTCATTTGCATTGTGACCTAAAAATTGGATAATAATAATAATTTCAATGACAATTTTTTCACTTGTGTTAGGCTTTCAAATCCATATGCGGAGGTGGATCCATTGGTTGTGACCTTAAAATTGGATAATAATAATTTCAATAATGGTTTGTTTATTTGCATTAGGCTTTTTAACATGATAGGTCAATAATTCAATAATGGTTTGTTTATTTGCATTAGGATTTTTAACATGATAGGTCAATAATTCAACTTCAATCATTGATGATGGGAAAATGGGATAATAATAATTCAACTTCAACTACTGATGATGGGGAAATTGATGCATGTGCAGCACAGAATCCCGTGCATGCAGTGGAGCTCTCTACTTAATATTCCAACTAGTCCATCAAATTTGACGGCCTCAATTTTCCCAGGTGGACTATGTCTTTAACGATTGTGCAACTATTGTGTTGGGACATGAGGGACTATAACATTCCTCTCACAGTCAAATTGAGTTGACTCTACATTATTGGTTGTGTTTTTTCAATTTCAACCAAAGTTCCAAGAAAATGCTGAATATTTCAAATTGTGTTGACTCTACATTATTTGGTTGTGTTTTTGCAATTTTAACCAAAGTTCCAAAAAAATGCTGAATATTTTTATGTTTTCGTACATTCAAAAATAATTTCTTAATTTTTTGGAAAGTTATTTCTATTTTCTATTGGGCTTTGATGGAACATAATTCCACCGTTTCTGTATTTTGTAAGATTGACCATTCATTAAAAACAAAAAAAACTAATTTTGTAAATGACCATTTCATAGATAAGTACTTTGACACTGTTATGCCACTTCTTTATTTAGAGATGACATAGTTGCAAATCCAAATTAGAAAATAAACAAATATCTAATTAATATTTTTGTGCAAAGCAAACTTTTAACTACAAAAAGTTGAAAAAATATGCCATTAATATTTTAGGCATAGAAAACTTTTGTGTGGAACTTTAAGTGCCCAACCTTACACCGCTTTTGAGGACAACATATCTCAAAATAATATGTGCAGAGGCAAAAACACCTCCACACTCCGCACACATAAATATTATATTGAATTAGCTCGAACAAACCTCACTTTTGTTCAATTGTGAAAAGGCAGAAGGCTCCTTTGATGCAGATTAGTAGCATCGTTCAAATCGATAAAAATTGGGATGTCAAAAGCATCGTTAATTTGGCACATATGGATGTGCTAGGTTGAAGAGCATAATAGGCTTGGTGCAGTGTACAAACCTTCAACGATTAGCTCTTGTTTGGATGGTCATTGTGATCGACTCCTCTCGGAACAAAACAAGAACGCCTATTTGATAAAACAATTTATTTACTTAGTCGATTTCTCATAGTAAGTGTTATAGTAAGTGTTTTTGCAGTGTTTTGCATAAATTTGGATATGACCATTTTTGCATATTTGTCTCCTAGTAGGAATATAATAGCTTATTCACATATATCTCATCTAAGCTCAGAGTTAAACTTTTGGAGAAAACAGCACCCTAACCACAAGCAAGTTTTGGATATGAACAACCTCATAAACTCAATTCTACAATGATTGAATTCATGGTTTTTTAATTCCAGTGAGAGTTAGCACTTAGACACTGTGAGGCCTATTTCATTTTATGGGAGTTTGTGTTGGGAATGGAGTATTAGAAAAATAGAAAGAGAAAAAAATTCACACAATACAAATTATTTTTATATTTTTATTGATCACAAATATTAAATATATATAAGATACAAATTATTGATTTCGACAAATCTAAATCTTAAGAAAGTGGATTTATGACTGGGACATGACATAATAACAACTCATACATATAAGAAACAACTACATCTAGAATAAACCTTAAAATACTCACTAACAACTTGTAATACACATGACACACATAACATAGAAACATTACTTCCAACTTAAAAATATCTATACTATACATATAACCATAATTTACTATACATATAACCATAATTTACAAAATTAAAATGATCAGATTATTTGGCAACTGTGCCCCAAATGAACGTTGCAAAGACGATCCAAACTATGAAACACTAACCCACGACCACTGGGCTCACTTCCATTAAATACAACATCGTTACGAATAACCTCAGTGGTTGATGGTCATCACTGATACTTGGTGTTTATTAGGTTCCTTTACGTTCAAGGGTACTTTGGTAGCCCTAGTGGATTCGAGGATGGAGCCAATGTTGTTCGTTGTCCTATACACTTTGCTAATTATGTTTGTGATTGGAATGAAGATGGGTCTAATCGACTCAAGAAGAATCAAGTTAAGCATCTAATTAAACACTCACTGGCAATAGGATTATTGTTATGGGTGGCAGGCGAGCTTTCTCCTACGGGTTTTTTCCTGGATTGAAATCATATTCTTTGCTAAATATCGTTCTATGAGTTAGAAGCGCTACCAAATATGGAAACATTGACATCTTTAGAGGTGTTTGGGTCAAGATTGTAATAAGCTTAAGAGCATATCGGGCTTGGCGAAGTGTACAAACCTTAACGATCTATTTGTTTAGTCTTTCGATAAGTTAAAAGCCCTGTCAAATATGGAAATATTGAATTCTGGTTATATTTTGAAAAAAATTGGTAAAGATTTTTGTAAATTCAAATAAAATGTGTCGAAATTCATAATTTTAAGAGTTTTAAATATTTTTGATAGTATTGAATCTATTTTTACCATCAAAAACATAATTGAATCTATTAGCATCACCCGACGCAATGAGTGCTAAGTGAACTATTCAAAATGTCATGAGAAATTAGTCAGTTACGACTATCTCTCATGGAAATGGTCATACGTGAATGACTGACTTAATGCAGTTGAATCCCAAAATGATATCTAATATAATGCACTGCGTAAACCCCCATACTTAAATTCAAAGAGTCAAGGGATCTCCACTTGAATGGTTCATGAGGCACAATACTTGCTAAGGTTTTGCAAATGGGGTAGCAAGCTAAGTGGGTTTTTGTGGGAAAAACTCCACAGTTAAGCACGCTTGAGCCAGAGGAGATCTGGGATGGGTGACCTCCTCGGAAGTCCTGGTTACCGGGTGCAAGCCCCGGAAGTGATGATTGATGCTATGTGATTTGTTCTCCACTTTTCACTAGTTTCAATCCCACTTCTTCACCCCTGTGAGCATCACCCGACGCAATGAGTGCTAAGTGAACTATTCAAAATATCATGAGAAATTAGTCAGTTATGACTACCTCTCATGGAAATGGTCATACGTGAATGACCTCTCATGGAAATGGGCAATGAGTGCTAAGTGAACTATTCAAAATATCATGAGAAATTAGTCAGTTATGACTACCTCTCATGAAAATGGTCATACGTGAATGACCTCTCATGGAAATGGTCATACGTGAATGACTGACTTAACGCAGTTGAATCCCAAAATGATATCTCACTCGACGCAATGAGTGCTAAGTGAACTATTCAAAATATCATGAGAAATTAGTCAGTTACGACTACCTCTCATGGAAATGGTCATACGTGAATGACTGACTTAACGCAGTTGAATCCCAAAATGATATCTAATATAATGCACTGCGTAAAACCCCATACTTAAACTACAACTACAATTTTTTTTTGAAATTTTTACCTAAATTTCAAACTTTTGAAAGTTTAAACCATTCCTCTCTTTACAAATGTGTTATTACACCTATGCCGTCGAGCGGTCATCTACTTTACACGGTGAAAACTCTGCACAAGCATGTGGAACGGACATATTCATATTTAATAGTTCGTTTTTATAATGCCGGAAGCATATCGCTGCTGCTTCGGATAACGACACTTTTTCTTCAAACTATTATCAAATAAATAAAGGAGTTGTCTATAATGCGACTTTTTGGAGATTCAGGTGACGGAATCCGGCAGAAGAAATGAGGTTAAATCTTGATTTTTGGCAGTTAAAATGGTTTTTTAACTGCATATTTGGATTCAGCGCCCTGGAAAACCCCTGGGAGCCATTGATTGTGCAGAAACTAGCTATCAAACTTGAGATTCCAATGAATTGCTGCCGGATTTTGAACGGAAAAATCCGTCGGAAAAGCTTTCAAAAAGTCGCGTTATAGACTACTGCATAAATAAACGGTGGTATAATATTTGATTTGTATGTACAATGAAAACCTCCGTACATAGGTTTGTGTGAGGCTTTTATTGTGAGGAGGTGTGGAATAATGTAAGTCTCGGCACAAAATTATCCTCTAAAAACACGTGTCGTCGTTTTTTTTAACCTATATGCAATCTTGCCTTCTATCATTTCGATGATTCGATCACTTTCACGTGAATTTTCAAGTTAGGACTCAAATAATCGTTGCAGTCTGCCTACCGCGTGGTTTTTTTTGAAGCATAGTGAGAAAGGTTTATATATTTCTCATGTTGGGGTTAAAATAATATTTTTAATATCATTCAAATAAAATATTTCGCCTTTTTTCCAAAAGCATGAGAAAGGTATATATAAAAAGTTAAGGTTAAAATAATATTTTTAATAAGGTGATAAGAGGTCAGGGATTTTCATTAATTCTAAAGGAATTATTGAATATAGATATGTTTGGGGGCTTGGATGGAAGACAAACAATCAGGTGAAACTTATGGCTTGTTTTTAGGCCTCACCTGAACTCAAAAGAAAGGAATAAAAACATTGCAGGTGATGGGAGACTCCATGATTATAATACCACATATGAACTATGTCTCATCTACAAAAAAGACAATTTTAAACCAAATTATCAAGAGATCCCAAGGGATGATCCCATCCTTCGATTTAGTGACCTTCTTCCATATTCTAAGAGGAAATAATCAAGAAACCGACAAACAAGCTAACCTTGCTTGCTAGTTGATAGAAGAAAAGAGCGTGGTGAATGATGTCGTGGGGACTAGTATCCCATAAATTAGCTAATGATTTACACTTCCTAGATAGTGGAGGTTCCTCTAAGCCTTGCTTGGAAGACACCAAACCTTAGAATTAAGGAATTTGATTTTAGATTTATTGGGTTGACTTCATGCCTTCCTCCTACCCGTTATCCCCCCCTCCGCTGCCCCTTCCCCCCCCTTCCCTTTGCTCCCCCTCTCCCCTATATATCCTTCCCATCCCTTCCCTTCGACATTCCCTTTTATTTTCCCCTGTCGCTCCCCTCTTCTATTTTGTCCCGCCTCCCCTCTCTTCCATCATGCTCCTCTTCCTTTCCCACCTCACCCCCCACCACTTGGGCCCTGCAGCATATCTCCTTGCATTCCTTGGTTTGTTCAAGAGCCTCATGGCAGGGGAGTCCTATGCTTTCACTTGCAACGTGTATGTTATCGTCACCCAGGTACTATCTTTATTAATAATAGGGATCTCTCAGTACGTTTTTAGTTCCCTTACCCTGGTTATTTGTGCACGACAAGGGGAAGAGAGGAGAAACATTTATTTCCTGAACACAGATCGATCCTTAACACTCGTGGGAGGAAACTCAGAAGGAGAATGACAGACAATTCATATCTTTTTTTATTTTTTCGTTATTTTGTTGTTTTCCCTATTTTGTCAATTGATGCATGTGCAGTGCAGAATCTTGTGGTTGAAGATGACAATGCATGTAGTGGAGTTGTCTACTTAATATTCCAACTAGTCCATCAAATTTGATGGCCTTGATTTTCCTAGGTGGACTATGTCTTTAACGATCGTGCAACTATTGTGTTGAGACGTCACAGGCTATAGCATTCGCCTTACAATCAAAGTGTGTTGAATATGTATTATTTGATTGTGCTTTTGCAATTTTAACAAAAGTTCCATGAAAATGTTGAATATTTCTATGTTCTAATTTTCTAGAAACTTATTTCTAATTTTCTATTGGTCTCTGATGGAACATAACTCCCCTAGTGGAGGGTGTTTTGTTTTTTGTATTTGTTAGGACTGACAATTTATTAAAAAATAAAATAAAATTGTGAGTGACCATTCTGTAGGTGAGTGCTCTGACACTAACAGTGCTAAGAACTAACATAGTTGAAGGCTCCCTGCTCTACCCAGTATTGACATGATTGTAGGTCCTTTACATAGGTTAAGAAGGTGAATAAATATCCAGTTAATATTTTTTATGCAGAGCAAACTTTTAGTTACAAAGAAATTGAAAAAATATGCCATTAATATTTTATGCAAAGAAATTTTTTTTGTAGAAATTTCACTGCCCATCCATACATTGCTTTCGAGTACAACATATCATAGAATGCTATGTGTGGAGGTAGAAAACCTCCACACTCAACACACAAATACTATATATATATATATATATATATATATATATATATATATATATATATATATATTATATATATTATTGATTTCAACAAATCTAGATCTTAAAAAAATAAATTTATGACCGAGACATAACACAACAACTCATACACATAAAAAAACAACCACATCTAAAATAACACCTTAAAATATTCACTGACCTCTTTCGCCAAAGCTAGGAAGTGGGTTTGGGTCAATGCCAAAAAATATTGGGGCATTTTAAAAAGAAGAATAACCCGTCTAAAATGGGAACAAGAAAGGAAGAAACATTCTCAAAAGAAAAGTAATCGAACCCTTCACAAAAAGCACTCAAACAAGTCTCCTCCATAAGCACATGGCAAAAAGAAGTCCAAAGGAAAAGTCATTGATGATTCTGCCTTATATAGTCCCACATCCACACCTCTCATCTGGTCATCTGATCTTTATGTGAAAGAATTGTTAAATGCAAAACAAAGGTTGGAGGTTTTAGGCAGGAAAGAGATCATAAAATTCATATAATAACGACTGAGAACAACGCGTTAGCAGAAAGCAATACAATTTTAAAAGAAAAAGTGGCATTGCTATAGGAAGCTCTCCTGATAGGGAAGATAGAATGGCAACACATGAAGGCGGATGTGCAAAACATAAAGAAATCTATAGTGGAAAGTACAAAGGTGGTGAATGTGAAATCATCCCAGGATAAAGGGAAAATGATTGCCCAAATAAACAACCATGAAGAGAATGCAAGAGAAGAAACGAAAGGAGATTCCACCAAAGTTTCCAAAACTTGGGCTCAAGTTATTAGCAATTCTGCTAATAAGGAAGGAGAAACAAATATTCAGGTTGACAACATGCAAGATAGTGAAGGCAAGGATAGACAAAATAGGGCAACAAACATAATTATTAAAGGGGTGAAAGACTATGGGAAAAATGAATGTACTCTTGACCTTGCAAGAGACTTCTTGAAAGACAAGTTGTTATGGCAAGGATAAATATGTCAAGCATGGAGGGTGGGTATGTTTAATGGGGAGAGAGCTAGGCCCATAAAATTCATTATGCCTAGCTTGTGTGATAAATATATTATTCTAAGCAAGAAGCATCTCTTGAGGGGTTCTTGTTTTTTCCTAGAAAAAGATTTAATTGTAAAACAATAGGAGGAAAGAAGGGAGGAAATTTTAAAGGTTAGGGTAGCAAGAGATGAAGGAAAGAGAGCATGGATTTATAAAGGCAAAGCTGTGATAGCGCAATTCGGACCTACTTCCAAAACAGAGTAGCAAGATGGTAATAAAGAAGAGGCAACAAACTCTTCAACAGGAAATCAAAAAGCAAGGTCGGTATGGGAAAACAGGGACAAAGACTCAAATGTGAGTCTTGCATGTCAAAATAAATAGCAATCAAGTCATACCCAGGTTTCCTTAAGATTAGTTTGTTTGAACTGCAGAGGTTACCCATGGAGATGAGGACCTGGGTTAGGGCCTATTGCGGAAAATAGAGACATAATTTGCCTCATAGAAACACATGAGCATGAAGGGTGCAAGACACCTTTGTTTGAAGGATAGTAGAAGATGGCAGTGTAAGACAAGGCAGCAGGGAATGGCAAAGGGCACGGGGGTATCATGGTTTTAGTCAGGGAGAAAGAAGGTCATCTTATTTAGTTAGAAAAAGAAGACTCAAATAAGCATTCATTTGGTTTAAAATATCAGAAAATGGAAACCACATCAGAATTGCAGCATGCTATTTTGCGCCACAGGTTTCAAAAATATACAAAGGTAGAGGGCTTGACCACAAAGATCCATTTGCAGCTTTAAAAGTGGATATTTCAACATATTCGCAGCTAGGTGAAGTCCTTATAGTGGGTGATTTCAATGCTAGGACTGCAAGTGAGCAAGCTAGCATTATTTGTTGTAAAGATGATTATGACACTATTTGGCTTACAGAAGAAAGTAATCATTAGTGGGAAAGAATTTCAGAGGACAAGGGCTGCAATCTCTTTAGTGAAAAATTGCTTACTCTATGTGGGGCCTTTGATTTAGTCATTTGTAATGGCTTGACTAGATGGGCGAAGTCTGGTAATTTCACTTGCAATACTTACAATGGAGCAAGTGTGGTAGATTATGTAATTTTCACGCATGGTTTGTGTGAGAAAATGGAAGAATTATTGGTTGGAGATCAGCAGTGGGATTTGAAATTAGATCACAAGCCAATTTATTTATGTTTCTCTTGGATTGGAAAAAAATAATTAGAGTCAAAAATTCGGCATGTCCAACAAAATCTCCCACAGGGCAAAATACTTTTGATGCCAGAAAATTGTAATACCTTCAAAATGATGCTAGAGAGGCTCTTTGAGAAGGAGAAAATTACAATTCACAGCCTTCATAGTCATGAATTAACACATTTAATTCAATGCACACTTGCAAAGTGCAAAAGAACAAAAATTAAGAAGTCTGAAACAAATTGTTTTCCGGTTAATGCTTAGTTTGATGAGGAATGCAAAAAGGCAAGGAGAATGTGGAAAGAGTCAAACAAGGATAACATAAAGCTCAAATCATACAAACAATAATTAAGAAAGAAAAAGGTTGATTTCATGGTTTCAAGGAGGGAAG
Organism: Pinus taeda; assembly: GCA_000404065.3. Taxonomy (NCBI): domain Eukaryota; kingdom Viridiplantae; phylum Streptophyta; class Pinopsida; order Pinales; family Pinaceae; genus Pinus; species Pinus taeda. Next base: position 4,992 of record APFE030536265.1, on the reverse strand, counting down.
AACTAATCTTCATTGGGAAAAATAATCCCAAATTATGCAAGAAAACTCTATGAGCAGGTTCCCAAGGTTGACCCTCCCCCCTTGGTCAACACTGATACTAAAATTTTCATGGTACAAGAGGTAGAGACGGGTATCAAGAAGTTGGGTGTTGGAAAAGAAAAAGACTTAGCTGAACTCCAAACATAATATCTAAAGTGGGGCTCAAAGATGCTTGCACCTCACATTACAAAAATATTCAACAACATCATACAACAAGGGCTCCCCACAGATTGGTCAACTAGTCTGGCAATACCTCTTTTCAAGAGCGGTGACATCAATAATCCCTCCAATTATAGGACCATCATGATAAACCCTTTGTTGCAAAGCTATTTGAAAGCATGCTAGAAAACAAAATTAGCAAGTGGGCAGAAGAAAAAGATAAGCGTGTTAAAGGGCAAGCAGGTTTTAGACCTAAACATTCCACAGTTGATTATTGCATAACTTTAAGGAACATCATTGAGAAAGTTTGGGAGAAAAAGGAAGAAGTCTTTTGTTGCTTTGTTGATTTCATAAAAGCGTTTGACTCAGTTCCTAGGGATAAACTTTGGCAGAGAATGGAGGAACTTGGGGTTCCTAAACATTTGAGAGTAGCTGTGCATAGGTTGTATGAAGATGTGAAAGTAAAAATTAGAACTTCAACAGGCATTTCTGAAAGTTTTAGAAGCGTGTAGTGTCCTATCTAGGGTGCTAGATTGGGCTAAATTTATTATCAACCAGGGTGCGTATACTTAGAGGCGTGTGCCTAAAATATATAGACATAAAGGATCTACTCTAGGCTTATTATTCCTAAGTACAGTGCTGAGACTAGATCTAATATTAAACTATCAATCAAATCTTTAACAAAGCATCAAACCATTTAACAACTAAAATGCAATCCATAACATGCTGTGTATCACTGTATGTAAAGGCTTCGGTCCCCTTACAGAGACACCAAACATGAAACCCCTTTTTAATGGCACTCAACAATCATGAATATTTATTATAAACACACAAAGTAAAAATCATAAGCATCGTCCATAGCAGTGCTTTACAAAGCAACCCTGGATCGAATCCTTTACAGGATATGATTCACAATCCAGATGAGGGTTTGTTCAAGCGCATACATAGACATCTAACAGCGCATTCATAAACACAAACATAAGCATCAATCAAATCCCTGTGCATATAAATCGATATCAAATATCATTCAAACGCTTGACTGTAAAATGTAATTAAAGTAACAATGTAAATGCAATGTAAACGTAATTAAAATATCGGTATACCATGCACGCAGGGCCCGTCCGCGTTCTTGGCACACCGAGATTGTTACTCCACGATCACAGTATTAAACAACTCCCAAGATTATAATGCAATCTTATATTAAATCAAAAGCTCTGTTATGAGGCGACAAGAAATGTATATATAAAACGCAAGGTCTGAAGTATCAAAAGGTAAACTAACATATAACCAGGTTCGACCTTTTAATTACATACATTCACATCCTTTGGAAAACGGATGTTTATCCATGGGCGGCTGTTGCTGCTTTTACAAAAACGCAAAGATGTTCCTATCCTAACTTACGCTCATAAAAACTAGGAAACAACTAAAAATCGAATTGACTGTAACTGTGTGCTGTTGCTGCCTTTGTGCCAACATGCCATAGTTGACCAGGCGTTGACCGTGCATATAGGAGGGATGTTTCTGCTGCGGGATAGGTGCTTGTCCATGCTTGGAAATTCCTCTTTTCGCCCATACCTTTCGCTCTGGCCTGGCTGTCATGCCACATGTCAAACGATAAGCCATTTACAGGTTGTTGAGACTTCCTATAGTTATTTAGGCCAAAAACCCTAATTTATTAACACAAAACCCCTAAATCAATTTAAATGAAATTCAACAACTATAAAACTATTAATTAATCAATTTCCAAGGCATTTGAGGGATGAATGATGAAAAGAGGTAGGAAATGGTCATGTTTTGGGAGGGAAAAAGGGGTCATAGAATGCTACCAACATCTCTCCCCGACTTAATGACTTAGCATGTCCTCATGCTAACCCTGAAGTGCTTCCTTTAAACTCGATCCCTGCATGTACCTCTGCTGCCTTGAGTAATGTGTCTACGTTCTTCTTCACCTGGGCATCTTTCTGGTCATGGAGCTCTTGCTTCAGTCTTCTGTACTTTTCCTTGAAGGTCTTCTTTTGGTTGTACCACTTGGTGGCCCACTTGCAAATGTCTGTCTGCTCAGCCTCTAGCTCATTAACCCGCTCTTTTAACTTTTCATTTTTCTTTTGAATTTCTTTGCTCTGTGTACGGAGAATTTCATTTTCCTTTTTAATAACTTTCTCTAACATGTTGGCCTCCATGAGCTCCTCTTTTAGTTTTTCGATTTGTCTCTCTAATTTCTTCCGCTTCTTACTGGGAGGTGGTGACCCTCTTTCCTGTTTATTATTACTCTCGACCTCTATATCAGCTCCGGGGGGTGAATGGCTTTCAATATCTACATCGGCTCCTGGCCCTGGTGGTGAATGATCACTGCTCTGAATGTCCATCTGTATAGGTGCATTAGATTCTTCTTGCAACTGAACTTTCGATGCCCTTCTCGTTCTTCTTGAGTAAGTGGTGAAGACTTTGTCTTGTTCTGCCCTTTTTGCATCTTCCTTTCTCATTTGTCTGGTCCTTATGCTGCTCACAGGTGGGGGTATCTTGTTAGCTCTGGATGATGCTGGAATCTCCTCATCAATGTCTTTCATAAACCCTGAGTTTTCTTGTGATTTCTCTTTGTCTTCCTCATCCCTGATTTGGTTGGCAGCTAAGAACTCTTTCCATGTCTTCCCTCTTCTTTGCATTTCATCTTCAATGAGAATTTTGATTAAACCAAAATGGTATAAGCTTTTGTGCTCGTTTCCTTTCTGCTTCTGAATGGTTTTGGACATCTTGGTTAGGCTCTGCAATAAGAAATATGGTAAACTAATGACACATTGTTTCTTTATGTGCAGCAACAACTTGATGTGATACAAATAGACAATGCTGTAGCGGCCCTCACAGGTCACAAACTTTTGAAGTATGTAAACCATTTCGTCCCAAGGATGCACTAGCCAACTTCTTGGGATGCCCTTCTTCCAATTGACCGCTGAGACTCGTGACCTGGACATGAATTGGGTCCACGATTTTTCTTTGAACTGTTTGGTTTTGAAGTATTTTTCTCCCTTTGGGCTAACCCCTATTGCTTGGGCAATGGTGTCCTCTGAGACGCTGAATGAGAAAGTGCCCATCAAGGCTTTCTCTCCATTAAACGTGAAGGCAAATTGCTTGGCAACTTCTTCGTTGCTTCCATGGAATTTTTCTAAAAAGGGTAGCCACTGTATTTCCCTCAGAATCGAAATACAGTCCTCGTGGTACTGAGAGCTATCAAATACATTTGGCTCGACCCTATTTGTCATCTTGGCAGAGGGTCGAGCTTCATAACTTGCGAATTTGACAAGGAGGTCTGAGTTTATTACCTGAGATAGTCGCTCCTTTAATGTTCACTGTAATGCTGGGTCGGCTTGTTATGTAGCTCGATGAGATTCGAAACCGGATGCGTTCTCTGCCCTTGGTCCTTGCTGTGGAAGCTTATGCACCAGCGTATGCAAATGGAGTTATACACCAACGTATATAATCCTGAGAACGAGTAAAATGACCACTGTTTTCTCCTTTTTTAATGAAGCTCGGTTCAGAGTGTATTCAATTTAAAAACAGAGGAATAATGATAGTATCACTTGCATAAATATTATGATAGGAGTGCTGAGAGGTGTATGTACATCGGGTGGTGAATCATCATTCGGCCCATGCAACTTAATGAATAGGCCTGCTGTCGCTTGCCTTGGTATAATTACCCTTTTTAATTTTTTTATTAATTTTTTTCAAAAATATTGCCACGTGTCCTGTTGGTACTCATCTAATGGGAGGTGTAGATTTAGGAAGTGGATATGGCGGTAAATGGCTGTAGGATGCTTAGGGAATATTGGAGTGAGGGGTGAATGAATTTTAAAGTAGGAAGTAGGTTGGAGTAGGGAAGAATTAAGGGAATAAGAGAGGATAGGAAAATGTGCCTTTGGAATTAATTATTAACAGTCATAGCTATTAGAATTAACATAAAAATTAATCTAAGAAATTAAGTGTTAAAAACAAGGAATGCATTACACTGTTTG
>APFE030536234.1:70450-94860 GCA_000404065.3 Pinus taeda | reverse complement strand
ATTCAAGTTTATATTCATTGTTCACTGTTCAATGACAATAATGAAAGCATAAAAATATTAAATAGACAATTGAAATTTGAATCATTGATCCAGCCTCATCATTCATTTTGATACATACATGATACATCATTCATGACCATGAGCATTGAGATTCGAAAAACAAAAATAAAAATCAATAATAAAATATTCAAATACTGAAATACATTGATCGATATCATTCATCATTCATTGATTCAATGGTTCATCATTCTACAATCTAGTAATCTACATTGATTTAAAAACTAAATTCATCATTCATCATTCTAGAATCTAAATTGAAAGCAAAACATACTAGTATAACTCAAACTTCAAAGTTTCAAAGTTCAAACTCAAAAATAGTTAAGAGTCAAGAGTCAAGTCATCAATATCTAGTGTCACAACTCAAAAATGAAAAATGCATAGTCAACACTGAAAATAAAATGATAAATCAGCATCAAGGACTCAATCTCAATGATTGGTCCTCTACATCTATTTGTTGCATGAAGTCATCAGGACCATCAACGGGAATGTCAGTATCCGAGTCAGAGTCACTCTCTTGAGTAACCAATGAAACTCCAACCAAACCATGTCGCAGCTCATCTGGTCCATCCTCATCATCTATCTGTGCACTACCCTCTGGATCCACATCCCATCGTGTTGCCGGTCCCTTCCGATACTCTGGTGTCTTCCTATGTGCAAGATGTAGAGAACTGTGCACTGCAACTAGCTTCTCTGCTCTCCTAGAGGAAAGTCTATTCCTCTTGATAGAGTGGATGAAGCTATATGTGGACCAATTCCTCTCTGCTGCAGAGGAACTAGCAATCTGAGACAATAAGCGAATAGCAAGGTGTTGGATCTCTGGAGCATCATCCCCATGCATGGTCCACCAACCAATGGGGTCAGTCTGGCCTAAATCATTGCGATCTTCCCTTGCATCATGCTTGTTGAAGGGACCACTGAGACTTGCAAATTGCATCCACTGTCTCCTAATTGTTCTCCCTTCTTCTAAACTATACATCTTTGTAATGGCAGCTCGAAATCCCTTTTTGACCTCTGGATCTTCAATGGGAAGAATTCTACCAGTCCTTGCCACATACCATTTTGGGTTGAGTGCATATGCTGCCATGTGCAAAGGTGTATTCATTCGATCCCACCTACGCTGTATAATGGGTCGAATTTGGGTCGTATAGAACTCTAAGGAAGGATCCTTCTCACGAATGGCCACCCTTACTTGATCCAGCATAGTATCAAAAGTCTCATATATTTCTCCAAGAGTAGGAGAATCTGTGTCAGTGTAGCGAATGACCTCAACTACAGGACGTAAAAGTGACACCAAATAACCACAATCTGTCCACCAATCATTATCCAATATCTGAATCCTGATTTTCTTTCCTTCCTCTGTCTTTGATTCTGCCCATCTGTTCCAATCTGGAGTTACAACCATGGCCTGCAATGCTGACTGCACCTCCAACATCCTCTCTAATAAAAGAAAGTAACTAGCATATCTGGTGTCAGTAGGCTTGAGGAATTCCTTCCTTGCATGAGACCTGTACATGGCTAAAGAGGTATGGTGATTGCAAATAAACATTTGCACATTTCTTGCAGCTATCACCAAGTTAGATACCCACTCAATTTTGCCAATGTCTTTCAATGCATTATTGAGCGCATGCACACAACAAGGGGTCCAGAAAATATGCCTGTATTTATTTTGAATCATTAATCTTGCTGATCTACACATTGCTGCTGCATCTATCACAACCTGTACAACATTTGTAGATCCAACCTCCTCTATAGCATCACGAAGAAGCTCAAATTGGAAAGTTGCATCTTTGCGCTTTCCAGAACAATCAATAGCTCTAAGAAAGAAAGGCCCCTCCCTGCAAGTAACTATGATGTTGATAAGTGGACGTTTGGCAATGTCTGTCCACCCATCCATAACGATAGAACAACCTTCCCTCACCCATGTCTGCCTCATATTTTCCTTTTGCACATTAATATTGGCCACTTGCCTTTCTAACATCACTATCCTCAGCTTATGTTCACCTGGGGGCACATATGAGGATCCTGCTGCTGCAATTGCCTTCACCATCTCCTTGTAGTAAGGAGAACGACTAACATGGAAAGGAATGCCATTGGCAAAAAGAAATTTTCCAATGGCATCATCTGTATCATTACGGTTCAACTTACCATACATTCCTGTAAGAGTTGGTCCCACTGCACAAGAACGAGAACCTGGTGGAGGCATATTTTTCATTTTTCTTTTGGAGCTTGTGGCTTCATCAATATTTTCATTTTGGTGAGCTTGGGCCATGGTATTTTTACTTGAGAAGTTGCTCTTTGCATCTGCTGCCATTTGCATCCTCAAGAGCTCTGATTTTTGCAATATGGTTAATTTTGAACATATATGAACCCCTTTGCCACCTACACCCAAAAGATGCATCTTGATCCGACTATAACTCCCAACCCAAGAATGACCACAAACATTGCATTTCCAATGGCGTGTCCCACCTCTTTGTTTTCCGGGTTTTGGTTGAGTTGAAGAGTCAGCCATTTTGGCAACATATAACAAAAGAGGTTTAGTTGGATTAAAAGTCCCTTTTGCATATTCAGCCAATGCCTTTGACGGGGTTGCAGTTGCAGTTGCACTGGGAGAAACACTCGCTGCACTGCTGCCATGGGTTTCATTCATTGTTGATGGGATTTCAATTCCAAGAGGATTTTCTGTTTGAACATCATAATCACTATCAGTATCACGATCAGTGTCACTGTGGCTGCTCATGTTGTAATCAACGTTGCAGGCTTGCAGCTTGTTGTGTCACTGTTTTAATTTCTTTTGCAAATATTTTTTTTGTTTTTCAAATTTTCTGCCCTGCAAAAAGAGTTAAAAAAAGTAAAAAAATCACCATGTAAATTAAAATTTAGAATGCAAATATAGTAGAATTTCAATTAAATACAAATTATTAAAATTTAAAAACAAAAACATAAACAAAAATTAAAAATAAAAATTAAATTTGAGTGACTGTCCACTCAGCACTGTCCACACATTTGCTATTAAAATTATTTTGAAGACATAATATGATAATTGAAGACCTAATAGAATTGAAAGAACAGTTAAAAAATTTAAAAACATTCCCAAAATCTGTTAAGTGTTTCACTGTTTTGGAATGGAGTGAATCTAAAATTTATTTTTAAGTTTTTAACCTACAGCACTCTTGTTCTCAATGCTCATGAGTATGACTGTGTTTATTTTTAAGTTTTATAACCTACAGCACCCTAGGCCTGTGGCTTGCTCAGGTCTGAGATTTGCCCCTATCCTGTGGCTTTCGTAGGCCTAAACTTGTCCTCTGACTGTGGCTTCCACAGGGGTACTGCGGCCCTAACTTGCAGCCTTCACTGATCCAAAATCCGACCCGTATGACATACTTTGCACAGTGATCAAAATAAGTTAAATAACCCTATCTCAGGCACATATAGCGCTTACAAAAATCAATCTGATAGGCTGCAAAAGAGGCAGAAATTAGCTCCAGACTTGCCCTTAATCACATGGAGCAGACCTGTCACCTTATTAAGTTATTTCACATAAAAAAAGTTCTAACAGTGGGCATTGGTAGACTGCCATAAAATATTAAAATGTCAGAGTTTTAGTAATGTTTTTAAGGGCCACGGTGCACCCAATCTCTATTCTGGAATCTGCATTAATACCAAAATAAATTTATAAAATTGCTATCAGATTCTATTTGGAGCTACAAGCCTACATATAGCAATCTACCATTCGGTCCATTCCCAGGTTACCCCTTTCAAAATGGATTTCCGATTTAGTCTCGGGCTACATTTTTTTTTGGAAAATACATGAAATTTAGTCTCGGGCTACTTGTGCAAACATGTTACATAACCCCACAATTTTGCAGAAAACTTCCAATTGGTGGCTACGCCTCTCATTAACTTCCTATCAATCATCAAAGAAATTAACAAGATGAAAAATCATAAAATGCCGTTGTAAATTGGTTTCGAAAGACAGGTTATCGTAACCACATCGCTATTGAGCCTGTAGATGACTGTTTTCCGTCTAAATAAATTGTGGACTTAACAGTAATAAAATCTATTGGGGACTGTTGATGGGATAAAGACTTAAAGTTTAAACCAGCTACAGAAAATTTAAAAACAAAATGAAAATATCAGCAAAATGAAAAACGAACTGCAGATTGAGAACACGTAGGCACGCCGGCACGGGTAGAAGAGATGAAGAATGTAGCGAAATGTTTAAGCCGGAAAGCCAGCGGAAGTTATAAACATTAAACTATAAACGATGTGGTCCGTGGATGACATATCTGTTATCGTTTATAGGCTTTAACGACTACCTGGGTTTATCGTTGCAAATGCAAACTTCAGTCTTCAGTCTTCAGCAAAGGGACGCAGCACCAACAGCAAAGGGACGCAGCACCAACAGCAAAGGCTCAATGTTCACGGACCTGGGAAAGTCGGCGTTGGAATGCAAGGCACTAATGAAATGTCAAATGAGCGTATTCACTTTTATTAGATGACTTTTAGGTTTAGGATTTCAGTTCTAATTTTAATTTAAAAAAAAAAAATTAATTCTTTTGATTTTTGATTTTTGATTTTTAATTTTTAAGTCTTATTAGGCAAATCTGAAGGGGGGACGCCCAGGCGCACCCTTTTTGGGGAGTCTAGACTCCCCACTGAAGGGGGACGCCCAGAAGCACCCTTTTTGGGGAGTCGCGGGGAGTCTAGACTCCCACACTGGGGAAACGCACCCCCTTGCGTCTCCCCGAGACTCCCCAAAAAGGGTGCGTGGGGAAACGCACCCCCAAGAGACTCCCCGTCCCGGGTGCGAGGGGTGCGTGCACCCGACCCTGGGAGTTGCGTCCCCGTGGAACACTGAAAATATACCATCAGAGGGGGCTGAAAATCGGCCTCTGAGGTAGCCAAAAAACCACAGAAAAAGCTCAGATGTGTGACCCTGTGAAAGAGCGAAAAAACTTAAGGAAAGAGGGCCAAGACTTTGCCCAGAGTTCGCTCTAAGGATGCTCAATGCGCCTCAGAAATCCAAGTTGTGGGGGGCAATTTAAGCCTCAGATATTTTGCAACAGAGGTCAAAAAAATGCCAAAGGGTGTGCAAAACTCTGTTCATAATCCCAGTGAAAAAGCCTTGCTCAGACCCAGTGAAAACCATCCATCAAAAGAATAAAATTTAACCCCAAACCCTTTCTAGAATTCAACCTGCTTCTTTAGATGAGCGTGACTCCACAAGGCCACAGACAATCAGAGATGTATCAGATTGAGTGCGCAGGAGATGATCCAAATGCAGGGGAAATGACCCCTATTTATATAGGTCGAAGGGACACCAAGAGGGGGGAGGCTGAGCTTATAAGGAGGGAGTTGACCCTCCAAAATTCAAATTTGAAATTCAAATTTTGGAGCCAAAACAATCTACTTCTGGATGCCGACCCAATTTCCGAAAAATTAATTAATTTCCCTTTGTCAAGATACTATTTTGCAAGTGAATTTAACTAGGATAGGCCCATCAAAAAAATAATTTAGTTTTCTTGAAAATAAACCCCCCCAATAAACCAATCAATAAGCAGCTTGTAGCATTTCCTTTGGGGCTTTTGATCACAAAATTGTGGAAGTTTCTAAGTCTACCAGTTAGAAACCCTCCATGCACTTTATTGATTTATTCCTACCTATTTGTTCCGTTACTTAACAAGTTATTTACAATGTAAATACTGAAAATAAACACTAGTGCATGCTCAACATATTACAAATCATCAACTGAAGGAAATAGAAACAAGCACACAAAATGACACCGTTATTTTTGGACCAATGTCCTTGGAAAAACCCAATGCGGGAAAACTGGTGCAGCTATCTGAGGGTTTTCTTATTAAGCAATTTCAGAGTACAATCTGGGTGCCAAATCTGGGTAACCTAACAGAGATTTTCCTTGGCAGTAGTACCTCTAAGTGTGAGACAAATGTCCTGGCTAAAACCTCGGATAAACCTTCCAGCAGCTCCTCAGCTCCAATCTGCCCCAGAAACCCCAACGTCGGCCTTTCTGAACTGCATCAGCCTCTCTCTGCCCAACGTTGGTCCTGCGTCACCCTGAATGGGCCCGCATCAGCCTCATGAGGCCCTGCGTCAGCCTTCTGGCCCTCTGCGTCAGCAACGCTGGTCTCTCTGAAGCACTGCGCAACTCCTGGCTGCCTTTGCATGGCCCTGGCTGCTATTGCGTCACTCTCTCTGGATCCTGCGTTGATCTCCCGACACTATTTCTGCCTCTATGTCTCTTTGTACTCAATGCCCCTCAGCTGCAACTCCGATCATTGATTCTATCTCTCTTAGCAAACCCCGCTCTAGAGAATAGAATGACTGATCATCTGGTGTGCTACTGCTCTCTAAGTGACCCTCAAGCCTCCTCTTATACTTTTCTCGTTGACATATCAACGACCGAGATTAAGTCCCTAATAAATAGCTAGGATTAGATCTACCTTGATCCATGTCTTTTGGACCATTCTAACACAGTTTTATATATATTAATATTTGAATTTCCCTAAGTTTAGACTTAGGGACTCCATTAAAAATATTAATTATTAATTTATTTTAATATCTCCCTAACTGTTTAGAATCTGCCCAAACCCTTTCTGGGTATTGGAGATCTCATGTACCCTAACCTCTCCACCAAATTTTGTGGCTAGAGCACATTCGATGCTACCCCAAATCAACAAAAATGGGGCTCCAACTTTGACGAGGCATATCTCCTCAACCATGAGGAGTTGTGGAGCGTGCCACCTACCATTGGAATCGGCACGGTGAGAAGAATCAAATGAAGATGGTCTTGCCTGCCAATTTTCTGATCTTCACATCCAAATTCCTCATCAAATGCGGGGCACATGACCACACTGTAGGAGCTCCTCATCTTTCTAGGGATTCTTGACCAATAGAGCTTCCCATGCAATCCAATCCATATACTAATATTAAGAGCATTCAAAGATGATGTTGGCATTAATGACAACACCATTCAATAGATAAAACCCAAGTGATACTTGATCATTCTCAAATTATCAACTTTAAACATTTGGGAATATTTTTTTTAAACTTCTATCAATTTATAATAAACTTGTTTATTTTATGGATAAGTTTGGCTATTTTTCACAATAAAGAATTTGATCCAATAGAAATTTGGGTGAACATTCATTTTGAATGGGTGAATCCATTTTGACAAAAAATGGAAAATTTAGCCAAATGGAAAATATGAGCCCCTAAGATACGCTTTTCTATTGTAGCACCCTAGTCTATGGGATCTTCTCTCTTACTCCTAAATTTAGTTCCCTATTTTTGTGGATTGGCTTGAGGATGCACTTTATTGAGTATGCTTGTTATAGTGTTATCACTAACAATTCCATGCTCAACAACTTCCATAGCTTACATTTAAAAGTGGGACATGTAGTGTTCCATAGTGATTTGTCCCCGAGGGGGGCGGGGGCATGTGTGACATTCCTTTAAAACCCTAAACTCATTTTATTTTATTGTAAATTAGGGCTAAATTATAGCAAAATCTCATTTTTAAAATTTTTAATGACTTGTTGATGTATGCCATAGGGTTAGATTTTGTTTAAAAGTGCATTAGAGAAGCTAATTCAAAGTTTTTCATGCATTTTTCAGCCATTTTCTAGGGCTGACATCATATTTTATTTGCTATTATATGCTTTATTAACCATCAAAATTGTTGAAAATTGGCAGCTTAGGGATGGATTTTAAAAATAGAAAGTCTAAAGATAGAATTACTAAAGATAGGAAGTCTAAATTCTCAAGTATCACTTTCCAAAAATAGTAAATCACCTTGCATCAATTGGTAATCAAGTATTGTTGATGGAAAATCTCTTTTGATCGTCAATCAATCCTAATAGTTCAATTTCGACTTAATCATCAATATTATTATTATTATTATTAAAAGAAATTCAAGTCTGTTATATAAAAAATTAGTTATTCGTAATTACTAGTTTATTAGGCAAAGGGCATGACAAAATTTTTGATCATGCCCATTCACCAAGAGGCACCCAAGGTTGTATTTAAGCCAGGGCCTCTCATTTTGTAAATCATCCTTCAATCATTATTAATAAATATCCTATATATATCTATATATATATATATATATATATATATTCTGTTTAATACTGAGTTTCTCTGTTCCATTTGGTATGAGAGCAATTGATCTTCTGCCTACAACCGCTCAATCATGAACTGCTGTTCTCATCCACTATAACCTATTGTTGTGTACTCATCTGTTCAGGGCACCACCGCTATCTTCTCTAGCCGCATATTCCTTCAGTCGTTCACCTCGACCGCTCTACCAGTCGCGTGCCCAAAAGTGCTGCCATCTCCAGTCTTCTCGTCACCGCATTTCTTCGCTGCTTTAGTCCCCCGCGTATCCCGGCACTACCATCAGATTCTTGTTTATACCCGCTGTCATTCATCACTCATCGTCCACATTTGTTTGCTGTTCACCCTGCGTCCGTCCTTCTGCAAAATCGTTTGCCGTACGTCACTCGTTCGTCCCTCTCCGTTGTGCCCCCGCCCTTGACGTCTGCTGCTATCATCCCTGTCGTCCATACGACACCGCCGTCAATCCTTGTCCTCGTCAATGTCGTTGTCCTGGTGGCCACGTCGTGCATCTAGTGTCATTCCATCGCTAATTTGCCTGTTGACCGTTGCTGCTATTTCCCCATTGTCTCCGCTACCTCCGTTACCATGCATACCCTCTGCTGACCATTCTGCCTTGTCCACGCCTTTGATCCGTCCCTTCTTTATGCCGCTCAACCATAACTCACCATAATCATAAGTCATTTATAATTAATAGTGGTGGTATAAAGGTTTCTATAATTAATCATATAACTTATAATTATTATATAATTATATAACCATAGTTTTATAATCATTTAATATTTTTTTAAAAAGAAAATTAAGTCAATTTAAAAAAAAAATTTAATTAATTACACTAGATAAGTATACCCCACCTCACACACGCTCAATGGCTTCATTAATGTCGATGGCTGATTTCAATAAAAGGCTAGTAGACCTTGAGACTAAGGTGATTGGACAAGGCGATAAAATCAAAAAGCTCCAGGACACAACAAAGGAAATAAAGAGTCAGCTCGAGGAAAACAAGAATGAATTTAAAAAGGATCAAGCAGACCTTTCAGTTAAGGTGGATCAAGCTATGGTGATGTTGGGTTGTATTTGTACTAGCTTGAAGATTACACCTGATCAAATACCCAGAATAATGAAGCGGCTTAATGATGCACATGAGAAACTCGAGTCTCCGAAGACATCTTCCACGCTTGATCAAGAAAATAGTAACACGAACTTTCAAAATAAGCAACTCTGGAATCCATTCACCAATATGTCGTTTTCAAATCAATATCAACGAAGAGCAAAAATCGAGCTACCCAAATTCGACGGCAAGGAAAAGTGCAACATTGCTTGGCTCAATAAAGATTAGGCATGCTTCCATGAAAATGATGACGAAAAGATAGGCATGCTTCCTTGAAAATGGAAGGCGAAGCATATAATTGGTATATGTGGTGGAAGAAGACGACACTTGCTATCAGTGGGAGAAAATTTAAGGATGCGTTCTTTAAAAGGTTCCGAGGTGTCAAGGAAGAAGAGTTCTTTTCAACACTCACCAAATTGCGACAAAAAGGAGATGTGGATGAATACGCTCGAGAATGGGAGACTTTAGCAACACGAGTACCTGGATTATTAGAAACTTGTCTAATCCAATCGCACACCTCCGAACTTAAAACCCATCTACGAGTAGAACTTGAGCTTCATGACATTATGTCGATAGAAGTAGCAAGACAAAAAGCAAAAGGTGCTGAAAAGAAATTTGAAAAGATGCTGTGGTCAAAGGCTGAAAAAGTATATTTGAGACAAAGATTTCCCCAGTTTGCGAATACGGATAACACAAAATATGTTCCACCACATCTTCATGAAGGAGAAAAACCTAACTTGGAAATGCAAAGGATGAAGGAGGGCAAGTGCAAACGCTGTGGCGAAAAGTGGGTCCCTAAACATAGGTGTGCTAAAAGAAAAGAGACCAAGAATTTGTATAACTGTGAAGCAACGAATGATTCAGACAATGATGAATCATACGTAGAAGAAATCGAAGATGCCCCAGAATTCTCTTCCGAACTAGACGACAAAAGCATTCCGCAAGTGTCACTACCGGCTATGACAGGTATATCACAACACCAAACATTAAAATTAAAAGGACATATCAAGAAGAACAATGTAGTGGTTCTCATTGACATCGATAGCACCTATAATTTTTTGAACTCAACCATGGCGAAGAGACTCAACATTTTCACATTTCCCATGCCCAACATGAATGTGATGGTAGCCGATGGTAAGAAGATTGAAAAGGTAGGGAAATGCCATAAAGTCAAATTGTGGATTCAAGACTTTAATTTAGAATCTCCGTTCTACACTGTACCATTAGGAGGATCAGATGTGGTCTTAGGTATCCAGTGGTTACAAACCATAGGTACTTTGCCAACCATGAAAAGCAGTTTATAAAATTTGAATGGGAAGGGCAGAAATACAAGTTATATCGATTCCAAGCACCTGAGAATCAAATCATATCATCATCCCAAATGATGAAAATGATTCGAAGAGGAGAACCAACCTATGTAGTACAATGTCACCAATTAGAAATGTTAACTTCCAAATTGATCAACAAAGAAGCACCAAAAGTACAAGAGCTAATTCAGAAGCACAAAAAAGTATTCCAAGACCTGCCCATGAAAATGCCTCCTAATAGAGAAATCAAGCATACAATAGAAGTCAAAGCAGGATCAAACCCTGTCAACATCAAAACCGTATCGATATCCACATCATCAAAAAATGGAAATTGAGGATTAATCCAAGATTTTTTAAAGTGTGGAATCATCTCAAAAAAAGTAAAAGTCCGTATGCTGCTCCAGTTGTATTGGTGTGGAAGAAAGATGGATTGTTCAGGTTATGCATCGAGGACTAAACAAAATAACAATTAAAAACAAGTTCCCAATTCCCTTCATCGATGAAATGATGGATGAACTACATGGTACTAAATACCAGTGTTGTGAAAAGCGCGATAAAATCGCGATTTAATGAAAAAATCGCGCTTTTTTCAGGATGGCGATTTAATCGCGATTTTTATTCGAAAAAATCGCATATATATTTTTTGCCGATTTTTTCAAAAAATCCCGATTTTTGCCCGATTTTTTCGAAAAAATGAGTTTTGAAAAAAAATGAATATTTTTGTACCAAACGATTTTTTCCCGATTTTTCCGATTTTTTCCGATTCATTCCCCGCGCCGATTTAATCCCGATCGCGCTTTTAACAACATTGCTAAATACTTCTCAAAAGTGGACTTAAGGTTAGGGTATTATCAATGAATAAGGTTGGAAGACATACCAAAAATTGTGTTCCGAACACGTGAAGGTCACTACCAATTTAAAGTAATGTTTTCTGGGTTAACCAATGCACCAACAACATTCCAAGCTACTATGTACAAGTTATTTTGTCCATATCTATGGAAGTTCGTGTTAGTGTTCTTTGATGACATTTTAGTTTATAGTAAAACTTGGAAGGAGCACGTACAACATTTGGAGAAAGTTCTTACATTATTGGAAGTGCATCAATTCTATGCCAAGAAGTCCAAATGTACCTTTGGGAAGGAGGAAGTAGAATATCTCGGACATATAATATCCAAGGAAGGACTTAAAGTAGATCCTAACAAGATCAAGGCTATAAAGGAGTGGTCCAAACCAGCTAATATCTACAAGCTAAGAGGATTCTTAGGGTTGACCGGATATTATTGAAGATTTATTAAAAACTACGCCCATATAACTGCACCCCTATCAAACATTCTAAAGAAGAACTCATTTCGATGGAATGATGAAGTAGGAAAGTGTTTTGAAGATTTTAAGGAAGTTATGTCTAGTGCCCCTGTATTGGCAACTCCAAGCTTTTTAAAGCCATTTGTAATTGAATGTGATGCTTCGGGTTTTGGCATAGGAGCAATACTAATGTAGGATGGTCATCCAATCATGTTTGAAAGTAGAAAGCTCAATAAGCACGTACGTCTCAAGTCTACATATAACAAGGAAATGCTTGCTATTAGCACACATTAGTCAAATGGAGACAATATTTCTTGGGAAGTAAGTTCTTAATACGAACAGATCATAATAGTCTTCAGCATCTCCTCTACCAAAGAACGATATCTATAGAACAACAAAAATGGATAGAAAAAATCACTACCTTTGACATGGATATATTACACAAGAAAGGGAAAGATAACGTAGTAGCTGATGCCTTATCGAGGAAAGACGAATAACCATCGTTACTCGCAGTCTCAGTGGTTGTCCTTGAATGGCTTAATGAGATTCGAAGTGAATACACAAAAGATCTAGAAACAAGCGCTATAATCAATAATCTTCCTTAGAATTCAAAATTTGAATGGAAGAACGATATTCTATGGTACAAGGGATGAATTTATCTGAATGCAGATTCAAAATTTAAAACCAAGGTTCTTAAAGAGTCGCATGATTCACTATCGGCCGGACATGTAGGATACTTTAAAACCTACTACAACGCATGCCAGTCATTCTTTTGGAAGGGAATGAGCAATGATATTCAAAAATATGTCGCAGAATGCGATAAATGTCATAGGAATAAAAGTGAAAATATCCTGACATCCGGACTACTTCATCCCTTAAGCATTTCGAATCAGAAATGGGAAGAAATATCAATGGACTTTATTGAAGGTTTACCTATATCTGATGGTAAGGATAAGATTCTTGTAGTAGTCGATAGACTCACCAAGTATGCTCACTTTATTGCAATGAAGAAATCAGACTCGCAAAACAAGTCGCTGAGATATTTTGTAAAATATTTACAAATTACATGGATTTCCAAAGGTCATAGTGAGCCATAGAGATGCCAAATTTAAGGGTAATTTTTGGAAGGAATTATTCAATCATATAGGAACCTACCTCAACATGAGTTCTGCTTACTATCCTCAAACAGATGGCCAAACATAGGTTGTCAATAAATGTTTGGAAGCTTATCTACGTTGTTACGCTACAGACAAACAAAATAAGTGGGTTCAGTGGTTACATCTCACTGAATGGCGGTACAATTCTACTTACAACACGTCATAAAAAATGACTCCGTTTCAAGCTTTGTATGGGTACGAACCTCCAAAATGGAAGGACCTGGCTATCATCCAGACAAAACTACCAGCTGTTAAAAACCAACTAGAAGAAATCCAAAAGGTCGTTCAAACTCTAAAAGAAAATTTAAATAATGCAAGAAACCGTATGAAGCAGCAAGTTGACCAAAATAGAACCGAGAGAGAATTTGAAGTTGGAGAATGGGTATTTGTCAAGCTCCAGACATACAAACAACGGTTCTTAAAACAAAAAGGAAAAAATAAATTGGCACCAAAGTTCTATGGACCATACCAGATCGACAAAAAGATCAGCCAAGTTGCATATAGTTTAAACCTTCCAGATAAAAATCGTGTCCATAACATCCTCCATGTATCCTGCCTTAAAAGGGCACTTTGTTACCATCAATCAACACAAACAACACTTCCATCCTTAGATGATGAAGGAAGGGTCATTTTAGAGCTAGAATGTATCATATCAACCAGGGAAAAAAAGCTCTGATCTCGTGTAATCAAGGTATACTTGATCAAGTGGAAGGACTTACCAGAAGATGAAGCTTCTTGGGAGAATGAAGCATTTCGTCAACAACATCTGTCGTTACGTATGCTTTGAGGACAAGGCATTTTTTGGGAGGAAGGCAATGTTATATAAAAAATTAGTTATCTGTAATTAATAGTTTATTATGCAAAGGGCATGATCAAAGATCATGCCCATCCACCAAGAGGCACCCAAGGCTGT
This sequence comes from Pinus taeda, assembly GCA_000404065.3. NCBI lineage: Eukaryota > Viridiplantae > Streptophyta > Pinopsida > Pinales > Pinaceae > Pinus > Pinus taeda. The sequence goes on along the minus strand of APFE030536234.1, from coordinate 80,877 downwards.
ATTTAAGCCAGGGCCTCTCATTCTGTAAATCATTCTTCAATCATTATTAATAAATACATACACACATACACACACACACACACATATATTCTATTTAATACTAAGTTTCTTTTTTTCCAAAGTCTCTCAATAATGAGACTCGATCATGTCATATGTAACTCCCTTCAATTAATGCATATGTTACTCTCTCTGTCTTAATGAATTCATTCCTCTCTCTCTTTAATGCTCTTACGCACCTATTACACGCTTTAATGGCTCGCCATAAAAGAGTCTTCTTACTCCTCTTTGATGCATAAGTTACACTTCTTTTCTAAATGGATAAGTTACACTCCTCTTGTTTTATGGCATAAGTTACGCTCCTATTTTGGCATATGTAACTCCTCCTCAAGCCTTACTAGTTACTCCCTCATGAATTCGACCTCCTTGCTCTTCCTATATATTTGTGCCTCTCATCCTCACTTCATACACTTACTTGTGCTTGTGAAAGGAGAATTCAAACTTGAGAAAGAGAGAGTTGGAGAGTCTAGAGAGAGAGAGAGAAAGAGAGAGAGAAAGAGTCTTGAAGAGCAAGAGCAGATCTTGAAGAGCGAAAGTGATTCAGTGTTTGCATCAACTACTGCTATCAGAGATATTTTTTAGATTTGGGCGAACTTCTTAATTCTATCATTGTACTTAGTATCTCTGCTGAACAATTGATTTCTAATAGAAGAAGACTCTGGTTGGGGTTTCCAACATTCCCCTTGTGGGTTTTGCCCTGGTCATTGACTTAACTTCTCTGCATCTCATTTAGTTCTTGGTTGTCTTCCATTGTGCATATAGTTTATATGGTTTGTGTTCTATCTACAATTACTTAACTTATTTTGCAACATAAATAAGTTTTGGATTTAAGTGATTGTAACAACATAGAACATCATAATTTCAACAAAAAATTGGTGTAATCTTGTCCTTAGTTAACTCCTAAATTTAGCCTTCATCTCATATAAATTTTACAATGATGAAATTTCCTGTTATTATAAACTATTGTTTTGCTGAAATTTGCTGGCTTAAAACCCCAATTTACAACAGCCTTTCGTTTTTCTTGATTTGGTGTGTTTTGGTAACCTATTTGAGACTCCCTAGGCTAACTCTAGCCTTTAAATTGACCCATAGGTCCTTTAAACCAAAGTCTTGAACTTACTTCTTCATCCATTGCAAACCCTAATTTGTCATACCCTTATACAATAGACTTTTGTTGTAATATCCTTAGGGGGCATTTATCTAAAGGTCCTTGGTCTACTTGACCCTTGACCCCTTCCAATGAAGCCTCTCTTGTATTGGATTGTGTTCTTCACTAAAGAGGGGAGTAGTTGCTAAGGTAACAGTAGTAACACTCCCATGTGTTGCAGATTGTTTAGGTCACCTAGTGACACTTGCACTAGGTGCTAGATTTTTCTATAACAATGCTCACAATCTGTTTTGTATTATGGTGCAATGTTTGGGACAACCAAGAAACATCCGAGTCCCAATTTTTATGTTTTGCACCAATTGTGCTGCACATTGTCTAGGTCATCTAGTGAGACTTTGCACTAGGTGCTAGATCTTTCTATAACAATGCTCACAATCCATTTGTATTATAGTGCAATGTTTGGGACAACCAAGAACATCCGAGTCCCAATTTTTATGTTTTGCACTAAATGTCCCATTTCAATCCACTGAAACTCGTCTTGCCTTCGTCGTGTGACCATGAGAAAGCTTCAAGCAACTTGCCAAAACTGAGATGCCTTCATCTTGTGACCATGAAAAACCTTCAAGCAACTTGCCAAAACTGAGATAGGTAGCTGTAGTGTGACTCTACCCAAATTGGCATTACCATCACAACTACAACAAATAATAATAAAGAATATGACAATAGTGAAGCTCTCTCATGACTTGATTTGTTAATGCTTGGATAGGCAAGGTCAACATATGAGACAAATTGAGGGCAACTAAGAAGAAGAGCCATGGTCACCTAAGCCCCTGTTTCCCACCCTTCAGGACGAACCTAATCACATCTAGGTGGCTTCCGTACACTTGATTTCTCTGTTTGTACCTCAATATATTATAAAACAATACTCCATCTTAGATAATGGATGGAAGGTATTCAGTATAAGGTAGCTGTGATGTCCTAAAGTATGTCTTTTCACAAGGGAGCAAGCTCAATTCATAAAAAGGGGACTTTTTAATCAAATTAGTGAATTTGTTTCCAATAATGATTAACAACTTGTTACATAGCTTATTATCTCAAGAAAACATATATATAGTTTTTAGAGATGATAAACATACATTATAAGATCTAGAATTGTTACACTTATGAAGATATGGATTGTGTGTAAACAAGGTAAATGGAGAGGATTATCGGTTTTGGAAAATAGATTTGTATGTATTTGTGATATTCCCACTTAGCATTTTGCTAAGTGAAATATCAATTTTGGCCAATTTTTCTATAATGCACGATTGTACTATGTCGGATTAGAGGCCCCACATATGATTTTTGACTTAGAAGCACTCCAAACATTAGAGTTGGGGGAAAGTTGCGGCCTTAGTGGGGCATGGGGGCCACCTCATGGGAATTTCGTCCTAGATGGAGAATACACATGCTTTGGAGGGAAATTCAGTGGGAGGAAATCGAGGAGGGCCCACATGAGAGTGTTGGAGGCATCTTGACAAAAAGGAACAAAAGGCACTCATTTGGTCATTCATTCATCAATTCAGAAATTGTGCCTTTGACATAACATGCTTGAGCTGAAGCCAAGTCTGCAGTGCTATTTAGCACACAAGTGTCTCCGAGTAGAGATTAATGCTTGCTTCCGTGGACTTCGAGTGCTAGCCCAAGGAGGGAGTTCCATCCTTTTCTAGTTGTTCCAGCCTAAGTCACCAGATTCGCCGAATTTTATCCATGAAATTCGAAATTCGGCGATTTTCAAGCTGCAACGAATTTAATCCCGAATTTAATCTCGAATTCGAATTTAATCCCGAATTTAATCTACATGAACAATTTTCTAAATTTAAAGTTTAAACTTTTGGTTATTAATTTCTAGTTTGCTGAAACTTGAAGAAACAAATTTTGGTGTTTAGTATTTACCATGAATTGTATGTTTAATTTCACAATGTTGCTGCCAGCAGCCTCATGTATGTTATGGCTTGTTAATATGTTATTAAGCATTGAACTGCTGCTGTTTTTTCATTCATGAGCACTATTTCTTTCATTCATTCATTCATGAGCATTGTTTTTTCATTGTTGAACATGAGCACTATTTATTAAGCATTGAACTGCTGTTGTAGCCTGTTATTAAGCATTGAACTGCTGCTATTAAAGTGTCAAATGTTAATGCATTCATTCATCTTGGAATTATGTAACTTCCAGTCATAGATTTATATGAATTTGACTTTAAATTGATTATATATATATATTTTCGAATTTCTATATGTTGAACTTTATGTCGAATTTTATTGACAAAATTTTAGTTGGCGAACTTTATTCGAATTTCATGGTCGCCGAACTCGAACTCGAACTCGAACCTGGTGACTTAGGTTCCTGCAGTGGAGTTCGAGTTTTGCGTGGAGGAGACTAAGCCAACAATGCAGGGATTGCGCAATGTTTGTAGGAGGCTTACTTGGGAGCTGAGTTATGAAGGGAGTTTGGGCTTGAGGTTTGAGGTGGAGCTTGCGAGAGCCTTTGCTAGGAGTTTGCAACCATTTTTGGGTGTATTTGTAGCAGGATAGACAGAGGGCTGAATTTCCCAGTAGAAGAGCCATAGAGACAAAAGAGGGTTGATTTTTCGGGGTCAACCATAGCCTAATTCCTTCGTGGGTTATTCTGGGTATATTGAAGAGAGTTTGGGGTCAATTTCCCAGAATTTTCTGAGCACTACAGGAGGCCTTAGCAACAGATCTTATCACCCAACAATGTATTTCTGGGCAGTTCAATGTAGAGCCAGGAGACAGAGTAACAATGTACTTGAGGGGGATTTCCTATTGTTCATTTGGGCTTAGCGAGCTTGCCTTGAGCAAGCCCAAGTGCATTCTTTCCAACATCTAATTGTACCCTCTTCAAAATTTAATAAAATGGCTCAGCAACGCAGTCTTGGTGCATTTCTGTGATCTGATTTGTGTGTTTTAATTTTGTGGCTTTTTTTCTATGTTTGCTTTGCATATTTACTGTGAATTTTCCCTAGGAATATTACAATGGTATCAGAGCTCATAGACTGACTCAGCCTATGGGAGCAACACGGTGTATGACACTTGAGGACAAGCAAAACGTAACTTATTGGAGGCAGAGGTATAGCAACAGAGAAAGGCATTTGCAAATTACCCGAGATCTTGTGACCACTGAACCAGAGGTTATGGAAAGAAACATGGGGGACAATGAGGGAGACAAAAGGAGCAAGGATGAGGAGTTTGCTCATCTTTTGTTGAAGGCAGTGTAGGACTTGTCGAAGAACATTGAAGAAATGGGCTAGCGGAATAACAACGACAACAAGGATAAGGGAGTCCAAGGGTATTTCCAATTGGGGGAAGGATCTGGCACTTCGCAGCACTGTGCATCCCTTAATCCCAACATGCCTCTTATTCCAAACACACCCCCTAGGTCCACCATTCCCACGTTCCTAACATCTAGATCTGGTGGGCAACATGAGTAGGAGGATATACCTTATGGGGACTATTTCTTGGAGTATCAGTCCTATGGACCTAATTTTGGGAAAGCCATCACTTTTAGGGATTTTTTTCCCGTTAAAGGGTAACAATAGGCCCAAGGGACAAATTTGCAGCGCACTATGGGGAGGCTGTTTCTCCCAACTTTTGATGGCTCTTCCAAGAGCTCAGCCAAAGCGTGGGTCGAAACATTGGATGTCTATTTCTAGCTGAATCAAATGATAGAGGGAGAGGCAATCAAGATTGCCATGTTGCATTTGGAGGGGACAACTCATGATTGGTGGTTCCATTGGCTGACCATGTTGGGATATGCAGGAGTGACGACTTATGATGATTTCACCAGGAGGGTGTTGGAACAGTTTGAGGGGAAAGATCCTGAGGAGTGCTTTGGGGAGTTGACAAGGCTTAAGCAGACCGGGAGTGCCAAGGCATATATTTCAGAGTTTCTGAGGTTGTCTGTGATGGGGCCGGATTTGTCAGAGACTAGGAGGATCTGCATGTTTATGGGGGATAGCAGAGCCATTACGAGGATTAGTGAGTTGAAGGTTCATTAGGCCCACTACGTTGCAGGATGCAGTAGGGAGACTCGAAACCTAGAGGATGCCTTACCTAGGGCTCGAGCCTCACTACCCCCAGATAGGGTTTCCAGCAGAGGGGAAGAGACACCAGGGCCAAGTAGTGGCATGGATAGATGGATGAGGAGACCCGAAGAGACCTTTGAAGAGGGAGTTGTGTTTCACCTGTTAGGAGCCGTGGGCACTATGCCATAGATGTGTAGCAGGCAAGGCCCATTAGATCAAGGTATTTTCTGACAGCGATGCAAAGGATGAGACATATTTTAAGATGGGTGGAGATGATAGCGCAACACCTCAAGAGGGAGGGCCACAACACCACCACCACCACTGGCAGGGGGAGTTTCCTTTGCACCTTTCGGAGGGGTCCTTTCCTCACTGCATGGGGTACCCAATTTTTTGACCCTGAGGATCAGAGGCACTTTTCGGGGGCAACATGTATCAATTTTGGTGGACAGTGGGGCTATCCTCAATTTCATTGATGCCCAGTTGGTTCAGAGGAGGGGCATCACAACTGAGAAGTTTGAGGGATTCCCAATTCTTATGCTTGGGGACAAGAGTATGCAGTGCACACGCTACATTCCCGCCTTGACAGTGACCATGGGGAACTACTCCATGATAGATCACTCCTTGGTGGTGGGCAGAGTCAATACCGATTCGAGGAAGTTGGAGATGGAGTTTGTAGGGCCGGATGGCAAGCCAATATTTCTAAGGGGAATGCACTCCTACCCACCACAAATTGTTTCGGTCCACGAGATGAAGGCTGATTTGAGACATGAGGACATTGAGTGGGCTGTGGAGTTGAGGATTTCAGAGGCTGGGGGTAAGCCCGAGCCACTGCACCTAGATATACAGGCCATTTTGGACAGGTATTCGATAGTGTTTGGAGACATACCGTCGGGTCAACCACCTGACTGAGGGTTTGAGCATACCATTGAGTTGGAGTCTGGGGTACAGGCAATGATCACTACTCCTTACCGACATCCCAAGGTATATTAGGATGAGATAGAGAGGGCTATTCATGAGTTGTTGGCACTTGGGCACATCAGGCCCAACTCTAGCCCTTTTGCTTCATTAGTTGTTCTGCTGAAGAAGAAGCATGGGTCCCTAAGGATGTGCATTGACTACAGGGCCCTTAACAAGAAGGCCATGAAGAATCGCTACCTTATCCCACACATAGATGAGTTGATGGACTAGTTGAGGGGGGTAAAACTCTTCTCCAAGATTGATCTACGCTCAGGGTACCACTAGATCAGGATGAGGGATCAGGATGTCCCTAAGACTGCTTTCAGGTGCCACTATGGGCCCTTTGAGTTCCTGGTTATGCCCTTTGGCCTAACCAACGCACTAGCCACCTTCCAGTCTTGCATGAACCACGTGTTTCTTGGGCAACTGCAAAAGTTTGTGTTGGTGCTCTTTGATGACATCTTGATCTACAACCGGACATGGGAGGAACACTTGCAACACTTAGTAATAGTATTGCGCATACTAGAGGAGCAATAGTTCTATGCGAAGATGTCAAAGTGCGAGTTTGGCTTGACTGAGCTGCTCTACCTAGGGCACATCATTGGGGAGGATGAAGTTAGAGTCCATGAGGAGAATATTAGGGCCATCCGGGATTGCCTAGAGCCTAGGAATGTGACAGAGTTGAGAGCATTTGTGGGCATTTGCACTTACTATAGGAAGTTCGTAAAGGGCTTCTCTCAGTTGGTAGCACCCCTCACCGATTTGACAAAGAAGGGGGCTTTTGAGTGGACAATTACAATACAAGAGGCTTTTGAGTGGACAACTACAACACAAGAGGCTTTTGAGTGCCTCAAACAGGTCATGAGTTGTCTCGTATTGGCACTTCTAGATTTCACCTAGCCCTTCGTGTTGGAGTGTGATGCATCCAAGGAGGGTTTTGGCGCAGTTTTGATGTAAGGAGGGCACCCCATAGCTTTCGAGAGTCGGAAGCTATTGCCCCATGAGAGGATGTACTCTATTTATAACAAGGAGATGCTAGCAATCATGCATGTGCTAGCCAAGTTCAGACAGTACTTGGTGGGGAATCGGTTCTGGGTCAAGACCGACCACAACAACCTTAAGTTTTTTTTGGAGCTTAAGCAATTGCAAGAGAGGCAGCAAAAGTGGGTGAGTAAGCTCCAAGCATACGAATTTGACATCAAGTATGTCAAAGGGAAGAAAAACGTGGTGGCAGTTGCATTGTCTAGGAGACCGACTGCCCTTTCCCTAATTGGATGACACAGTTCCCGATGGAGCGCTCTTTGCATGTGAGGTCCTTGATGGGGCAGTGATGGATGGCCGGTACAGGGTGATGCACGAAGTGATCTACTACAAAGACTAGATTTATTTGGTGTCTGACTCCCAACTAAGGGAGAAGATTTTACAGGCTACCCATGACTCACCACTAGTCAGGCACCAAGTGTTCACGAAGACATACAGAACCATTAGGGAGTGTTTTGCATGGAGGGGCCTCAAGGAGGATTTCCTGAGGCATATCAGGGAGTGTGACACATGCCAGAGGAACAAGGATGAGCAGTCATACCTTGCAGGTCTATTGCAGCCTCTTCCTAACCCTGAGGGGAAATGGGAGAGCATATCGATGGACTTCATTACTGGGTTGCCCACAGTTTATGGCAAGAATTACATTTACGTGTTGGTGGATCGCCTAGCGAAGTTTGCCCATTTCTTCACCATCTTAGCCCGGTACTCGGCCTCACAGGTGGCCAAATTGTTCTTCAGGGAGGTGTTTCGGTTACGTGGTCTCCCAAAGACCATTGTCAGTGGTCAAGACAGCCGATTCATGGGTGGATTCTGGCAGGAGCTATTTCAATTGGTGGGCGTTCAGCTCACTCCGAGTACTAGTTATCATCCTCAGACATACGGATAGACAAAGATAGTTAACAGACAGACAAAGATAGTTAACAAGTGGCTGGAGGGCTACTTGCATAACTATGTAACAGCTCAACAACGAGCATGGATACGGTGGTTGCACTTGGGTGAATACTGCTACAACACCACATACCACATGTCCATAGGCATGTCTCCATTTCGAGCTTTGTATGGTTATGATGCATTGTCTATTGCTGATGTTATGTTTGGAGACAGCAAGGCCCCAAGGGCGAAGGATTGGATACAGGAGAGACAAGATATTTTGTGGGCTCTAGAAAACAAACACATGGTTTGCCCAAAACCAACAGAAGCTTTATACAGACAAGGGCAGAGTTGAGAGGCAGTTCGAAGTAGGGGTGTTGGTCTTCTTGAGGCTTCAACCATACCGACAGTCCTCGCTCAAGCAGAAGGGTGCCAAGAAGCTCAAACCCTGCTTCTATGGATCGTATCGTGTCACTTGGAAGGTTGGGGAGGTAGCATATGAGCTTGAGCTACCCCAGGGAGTCGAGTGCACAACATCTTTCATGTATCATGCCTGAAAAGGCGTTGGGGCAGCAGGTGACAACAGCTACAAAACTACCCCTATGGATGATGAGGGGCATTGCTGGAGCCAGAGGCCATTTTGGATACCTGAGAGAGGCACTTGAGAAACTGGGTCATCAAGGAAATTTTGATCAGATGGAGGAATCTACCAGATGAGGATGCCACCTGGGAGGGGAAATAGATACCTCAACATCCTTTGTTGCAGTTGCTTGAGGACAAGCAACGTTTTGGCGGGGAGGACTATGATATTCCCACTTAGCATTTTGCTAAGTGAAATATCAATTTTGGCCAATTTTGCTATAATGCACGGTTGTACTTAGGAAATGTGGGATTAGAGGCCCAACATATGATTTTTGACTTAGAAGCATTCCAAACATTAGAGCTAGGGGAAAAATTGCGGCCTTAGTGGAGCGTGGGGGCCACCTACATGGGAATTTCGACCTACATGGAGAATACACATGCCTTGGTGGGAAATTTGGTGGGTGGAAATCGAGGAGGGCCCACATAAGGGCGTTGGAGGCATCTTGACAAAAAGGAAGAGAAGGCATTCATTTGGTCATTCATTCATCTATTTAGAAATTGTGTCTTTGATATAGCACAGTGATGCGGGGGAGCGGCCCCCCCCCCTTCGAACCGCTCCCGGAGCGCGCTCCTGGCGGGAGCGGCTCGGGAGCGTCTCGGGAGCGCGCTCCCCAAATCGCTCCCGGACGGGAGCGATTTTCGGGAGCGCGCTCCCTTAAAAAAATTTGCGCTCCCTGGTCTGTGAGGGAGCGTTTCAGGGAGCGATCGCTCCTGCGCTCCCGGAGCGCTTTTTAATGCCCGGGAGCGATAGGGGAGCGATCGCTCCCTGATCGCTCCCGGGCATTAAAAAACGCTCCGGGAGCGAATTTTAAATTTCCGGGAGCGGTTCGGCGGAAAAAAATTCCGCGGACCCGAAAATTAAAAAAAATTGAACTTATTTTTTTTGTTTTATAAGCCCAATGGGCCAAAACAAACTCATTTGAATGAGATTGAGGTTGAGTTTGAGAGCTTAGGAGCAAGGAGCAAGAGCTGAGGAGCAAGGAGCCAGAGCTGAGGAGCGAGGAGCAAGTGCCAAGGAGCGAGGAGCAAGCTTGCAGAGGTAAGTAACTTAATCATTTAGTTAGTTTAGCTGGTTAGGTGGTTAGTTTGGTTAGTTTAATTTACAATTTTGAGTTTAAAGATCATTAATTTAAATTAAATTAATAAATTAAATGAATTAATCCCAATAAACTAAATTAATTTGCAGATTCAAGACTCAAACCCTACAAACATCAAACACGATGGACCTGGGGATTTTATTGGCATTTTCTTCTTCCTGGTCCCTTTTCTGGTTATTATGACGGTGGAGGGTAGGAAACGGAGGGGGCCTGATACTGAAGAGGTGGATGAAGAAGCCGGAGGAAGTGAAATAGGTGAAAACCCCAGTGAGGAGGATGTGGAGGAGGGTCAAAAAACTAAACAAGACCAAACTCCATTGTGGAAATATGTTCAGAGGCCTGAAGCAGGGAGAGGGGGTGGAACCACTAAATTTCATTGCCCCCATTGCAATTCTGATTTCACAGGCTCATACACCCGTTTGAGAAGACACCTTTGCGGGAAAAGGGCATGGGATGGAGAGAAACAAATAGGAATCAGAACTTGTGACAAGGTGTCAACAGCAGATAGAGCCAAATACATAAAGGAAGAAGAGGACGCCCAATACAAAGCAAAAAGATCAAGGGGTTT
>APFE030536234.1:42055-70430 GCA_000404065.3 Pinus taeda | reverse complement strand
TTGATATAGCATGCTTGAGCTAAAGCCAAGTCTGCAGTGTTGTTTAGCACACGAGTGTCTCCGAGCAGAGATCTCAACCCTTGCTTCGATGGACTTCGAGTGCCAGTCCAAGGAGGGAGTTCCATCCTTTTCCCGTTGTTCTAGCAGTGGAGTGTGAGTTTTGTGTGGAGTTGACTCAGCGTGCAGTGTAGGGACTGTGCAGTGTTTGTAGGAGGCTCACTTGGGAGCTTAATTGTGAAGGGAGTTTGGGCTTGAGGTTTGAGGTGGAGTCTGGGAGAGCCTTTGCTAGGAGTTTACAACCATTTTTGGGAGTATTTGTAGCAGAATAGACAGAGGGCCGAATTTCTCAGCAGAAGAGCCATAGAGACAAAAGAGGGTCGAATTTCCGGGTTCAACCATAGCCCAATTCCTTCGTGGGTTATTTGATGTATATTGAGGAGAGTCCGGGGTTAATTTCCTAGAATTTTCTGAGCACTACAGGAGGCCCTAGCAGCAGATCTTATCACCCAACAGCATATTTCTGGGCAGTTCAATGCAGAGCCAGGAGACAGAGCAGCAGCGTACTTGAGGGGGATTTCCTATTGTTCATTTTTGCAGCTTGCCTTGAGCAAGCCCAGGTGCGCTCTTTCCAACAACTAATTTTACCCTCTTCAGAGTTTAATAAAATGGCTCAGCAGCACGTTTTGGTGCATTTCTGTGATCTGATTTGTGTGTTTTTAGTTTTGTGGCTTTTTTCTATGTTTGCTTTTCATAGTTACTGTAAATTTTCCCTAAGAATATTACAGTATTATTCAAAGAAAATTCTTGGCAAAGAGAAATCTGATCACAAGAGACAACAAAAAGTTAATTTCTTTTAAATAATCCTTTTGTATAAAATTCATGCAACTTGTACCAAACTATCAACTCTGCTTATATAGGCTTCAATTGTGAGGTTCAGAGCTGCTTTGAAAGGCCTACTTATAAGTAGGAAATAAATTTCTTCTTAAGCCCAATATAGATTCAGATTTTCATTGGCATTTAACAGAGGTAGGGATATGGAAACAACATTAAAATTGATTGTCTGAAAAGCACCAAATGACATAGTTATAATGGGCGGCTGAGGTCAATGAAGGGTTTGTTTGATACTCATTCCCAGGCTGGCCCAGCATTAGTCCAAATTTTAAACCAGATCTTAAATATATATGTCCTACTTGATATATCTTTTGTTTTAGACACAATTTAACACCTTCCACCCTACGGTCCTATAAATGTCGTACAATGAGTACAAGTATTCCTGAGCTTTTATAAAGGAGATTGGTATTACTATTTCGTCAAATAGTTTGGAGCTATGTTGCACGAAACTTCTAGGAACCCAATGTTTCGGGACGTACCCGTACCTGAAACTCTGAAACTCGACCATCATGTAATCATCTATGAGAGTTAATAATAAATATAGACTTGGTTTTCCTTCTAAATTGTCATATATGAGTCTTAATCCCTTTTCTCTTGCAAGATAATGTGTTATTCACTTATATATATACATATAAACATATATGATGTTTTGGATGACATTTCGGATGATGTTTCCATTTTTGGGAGGTGACGTTTCTAAACGTACCCGTTTCGGAAACTCCGAAACGTTTCGGTGCTTCGTGCAACCTTGGTTTGGAGCTAAACCTCAAACAAGGTGTCCTATAACACCCTCCAATTGTAACTAAGGCAAATAAATACAGCATCAAAGGATTCTGGAAATTTGTCAGAAAATTTGCTCAGTCATTTTGTCAAACAGTTTTCATGCATCCTCAAAGAAACTACAGATTTACAAGATCTATAGACCATATTTAGATTTTAAGTCTTGTACCAACAAACTGTATTTTCTTGTCACCAAAAAGACTTGCTAGCTGTCAATCATCGATCTATATCCAATATGCAAGGAATAGGAAAAAAATGTCATGCTGATTCTAGGAAGGTTAGTCATGTAATTTAATATTGGTCAAATAGTTGATAAGAAAACTGGCAGTCCAACAGTTATATCCCAGCGCCAAAAACATTGCATCACAAAGAATAAATTGATGAGTTTCATCCTGAAATTCAATTGAGATTACCTAAATAGTTATCTGCATTACTCGGATTTGGCATCAATTGGCTCCCGCAGAACAGAGGTAAGAACTACAGCCAAGGCCGTGCGAATGGGGCTGTGAAGAATGCAGTGCTGACTGAAAGGGATCATTAGATTTCAGAGTATATCTTTATGAGTCTATGTTCTACTGCTTAGAAAAATTTCAGATTGAGAATAGAAAGGTGGATGCAAGAAAACTATACCAGTCCCTTGAAGTCCATTAGGACAAGTGGGGTTTTTGGCACCAAGGAGGGAGATTGTTCCAATGAAGGAAGAGAGTGCTCCTGTTGGAAATAACATGCTATCCTATATTTTAACAAGAAACCCAGAAATATTTCGTCATATATGCTAAATAGACAACTAGAAATGGTTATGCAACTTGAACACAATCAAGGAATAGTTCTACTATCTATCACCATGAGCTGAGATAAGATGAGATAATTTTATTAATGTCCACCAAATGACCACAAGAGTAAATGGGACTAGAGGTACATCCATTGAGAGTATAATTTGGGAGTGCAAATGCCACTCCTACAAAAGCTGAATCTAATACAAAAAATATATATGCTAAATGGAGTAATGAAAAATACAAACTGTAGGACATCCTCATGAGCATGAACATGTATAAAACAATGAAAATCCCATAGGGAGAGAGATGTGAACATGAGGTCCATGATGTCAAGAAAGCTCGAGTCTGATAATTGACGAGTAGGGGGGCGACTGGGGCGCTGTCTCACTGTTCGAGTCCTCTAGAGCTCTGTGGGAATCTGGCTGCACAATCCTGGGGGAAAGGAAGGAGTGAGGGATAGTCCTAGCATCAGAGACTGATGGAAAAGAGCTCTGGATAAGTCTCTGGCTGCTCTGCTGTGGTTGAGAAGGATTTTGTCAGGGGTGCTCTGCATTGGATTCGCCTAGAATTGCTCTCTTTGTTTCTCTAAACATACGGTAGGTTGATGTGTTGTTTGGCACCTCCGCATCGGTCTCGAGGATGTCCATCGACCTCCTCTAGTGGGGGGTTGCGGGGAGACTCGATGTCTCACTACTCTACTATCTAAAATACTCTAAGACTCAACTCGCTTCTTCTTGCTTCTATCAGTCAGATCAACTTGAAAGTATGATGTGATCGTTCAGGACATCCCCATGCAATGTGGCATATGTAGGGCTAGAGATCCGTGTCTTAATATCTCCATGATGAAGAGGGCTAAGCATCTTTGATTTGGATATTGGAAGAAGGTAGAGAGGGAGGCCCCCGAATCTCTATAGAGGCAATGGAAACGTCCTCTGATCTCATAGTATAGGCGCACCTAAAAATGATGTGATGCTCTGTCTTTGTAATATTCCAAGCAGGGTTTTTGACTAAATTTTGCAGAAATCTAACTCAATTAAAATTTCTCCATAAAATAACCATTCCATTAACAGAAGATTGCCATGTAAAATAGAACAATTAGACTGCAAGCAATTTAATGACACGACAAGAAGAAATAATCTCAACATTTATTATAATAGAAATTGGGATTTACAAGCTGATATGATAGAATAACTAAGATGGAAAACTGGCCTCAAGAATTTGCTCCAATGTTGTGCTGGCCCTCCAAAACTGAACTAAAATATCACTGCTGAGCTCTCCTATGAATTTTGGATGAATCCACGAAGGGGAGATGGGTACTCGCCCAATCTCATTGAATCACCCGAGGGTTTCCGTCCTGGGGCTACTAATGGAGTAGATAACCAGGTTCTCAACGTCTCATACAAGAAGAAATATCAAATCCAAGATGTCCTCTAATGGCCTCCTCCTCTTTTTATAGATCCTATGGAACCATCTAGAAGCTCCTAGTTTATTATTATTTTAATCATTGAGCACATTTCCCTTAATTAAAATATTCTTTTTAAAGTGGGAAAATGGTAAATTGGCCACCATGCCTCCTCAAGCCTCCGAAAATCAATTCTATGCATCTCATCTTGTAGATCTTCTTGTTCCGGCTCCAATGAGCTATTAAACTAAGGTGTTCTTCCAAGTATTCCTCTCGAAATGCCACCTTAAGCATAATTAATTGAGTTAGGCCCATTAATAACTCAGTTTTTTGAAAGTTGTCGGAATGCAACGGAACGAAAGGAAAATTGTGGGAATGGTGGAATATACCAAGCGAATGCCATCAGACCTCATAAAAGCTCCTCAAAACCCCACGAAACACCTCTAGAAGCCCCTGGGCCCGCTGATGAAGTGAACCTATACCTGTGACCTGTCTGTCCCAGCCTTGAAAGTCCATCCTAACCATGTTATGAGGAACACCGGAAAAAGGAACATTACAGTCTTTGGCTCTTGTAGGTGACACAAGTGGCAGATCTTATTGGATCGTCGTATGTGATGGTCAATCCCCACTCAGAGTCGAAGAGAGCCAACTTAGAGCTATCCTAAGGGGATCCTCAGTGAGTGCATCCAATGTCTACATGTGTACGGGGGCAGATTATGATACCATCCTGCAACTCCAAGAAGTGCTCAAGGTAGAAGGACGTCGTTTGGACCAGGGTAGAAGGACATCTTTTGGACCAGGCTCATCAGTGGTGAAGTCCAAGTGACTTGAATGTACACTTTGTAAATATCCTCTCTGATGGATTGATTCAATATTTGTCTAGGTGGTAGGAGATGGCTCAGAGCATTAAGGGAGAATCTAAAAGAGGGGAGGCACTCCGTAGAGATGCTCAATGATTGGAGACACTGAGATACATCTGAGAACCAACCATGTGCTTGAACTACGGGAGCTGAAGCAAGGGCCTTCGAGGAACAAAGTGCAAGGTAGGGGTATGGGTCTCTCTCCACCTTTGAATCACTGAAATATATTACTCTGTGAAGGAAGGAAACTAGGCGAAATATGACCTCGAGATAGAAGGGATGGACATCCAAATCTGCTTGAATAATGGGACACAAGACTGTACGCTTGCATCAGATGATGCACTTGAGAAGTAAGGTTGGGACTTGCAAAAGATAGAAACCATTCCAATTGATTAAACACCCATAAGATTTAAAACTACGAGGTTGCATTTGTTGTACAACCATTGATGTAAGTTTTCCAAAACACAAGGAGAAGAGAAGGGTTGAACTCAGTCTTTAGGGCACATGTAGAGACCATCCATAAGCTTCATATTTAGGAAAAAGAAAAAAGAATCCATAGTTTTGGTATTAGCTCCTCCATCCATCACAACAATAGCAAGGTGAGTTGAATAAATAAGCCCAAGTTTTGTACTCCCCTCCTAACCCAATAGTAAATTTCAAACAGCTATATGCATGGAAAATGGGGCCCAACATTTTCTAGAAATTGGATGCATTAGAAAATGTGCACTCTAAGGCTGAAATTATTACATTAAACTCATTTGGTGGGCCCCAATGAAATGAGCGCCCTTTCCTTGGTTGGATGATATAATTTTATTGGACCCATTCCTTATGGGACCCATGAGGTGAAACCCACCTCATCTTGCCAATAATAAAGTGTGCTTAGGTGAATGAGTTTGGTGGGGCTTAGGAGGACAACAACCCCCAACCTTTTATCATATTACATTGAAATAGTTGCTGGTGCCTCCCCCCAACAAAAAAGTGCACCCCACTCTGATAAAATTATTGCATCACAAATCTTGTGGGTCCCAAGATTTGTACACTCTCTTCTTTGGCTGAAATTCACTTTGCAGTGTGCATCATGTAAGGTCTAGAAGGAGTGACCCAATGTTTGACTTAGTGAACTAATCACTCACATGTAGAAATACCCGTGTCAGCTCAATGCAAAGCATGTGGTAATGATGGCTCCAAAATGGGGGTGTGTGCTCTTGAAGAGGACATTAGAACCTTAGGATCTTTGCTAATATCTGTATATGCACACATCTCAACCAAAAAATGATTAAATAGCCAACATGGAGTGATATTATCACCATAGAGATCATCATCAAAATAGAATCAAATACTACACAAATAAACTAATCTCAACCAAAAAAGGATTAAATAGCCAACATGGGGTGGTACTGTCACCCTAGAGATCCTAAGAAAAATAGAATGAAAATACAAGACAAATGAACTAGTTAGGATGATTGTGCAGGTATAGGTGTCAGCGAAGACCTTGAGTTCTCATGTCATCTTCTAGAGCACATGTCCCCATGTTGGAGTCACTATTATCACATGCTTGGCATTGGGCCCACACAGGGATTTCCTCATATCAATGATTAGTTCGCTAAGTCAAATACTGGGTCACTCCTCCTAGACCTTGCATGATGCACATTGTTAAGTGAATTAGAGCCGAGGAAAGGGCGTAAAAGTCGTGGGACCCACAAGATTTGCAGTGCAATATCTTTGTCTAAGAGTGAGGAGTGCACTTTCGGTAGGCCTCACCAGCAATTGTTTCAGTGTAATATGACTAAAGGTTGGGGGTTGCTCTCCTCCTAAACCTCATCAAACTCATTCACTTTACCTTACTACACTTTATTATTGCCAAGAATAGGCGGGTCACACCTGATGGGTCCCACAAAGAATGAGTCCAGTAAAATTATATCAGCGAACGAAGGAAAGGGCGCTCATCTCATTGGGTTCCACCAAAATGAATTTAATGTAATGTTTTCAGCCTTAGAGTGCACATTTTCTAGCGACCCCAGTTTTTAGAAAAAGTTGGACCCCATTTTCTACGCACAGAGCTGTTAGAAATTGAATGTTGGGGGGCTTGAACTTGGGCTTATTTATTCAGTTCTCCCTGTCATTGTATTGGTGGTTGAAGGAGCTAATAACATAACTATGCATTCTTTCCTCTAATTTTTTGATTACTAAGTTTGTGGACAACCTTTGTGTGCGCCCCAAAGGCTGAGTTTACCCCTTCTCTTATGCTCGTCAGTTTTCGAAACCTTTTATCAGTGGCTATACATCATATTTTCGTTGGTAACACTGTTTTAAATCTTATGGGTCTTTGATCTCTCAGCTCAAAACGTTATAGTTTCTCTTCATCTTTTCTCTCAGCTCATGGTGATAGACATTAGAGCTATTCCTTGACTGCGTTCAAGTTGTGTAATCATTTCTCCTTTGTCTATTTTAGCATAGAAATATAATGAAAGATTTCTGGGTTTCTTGTTAAAATATAGGATAGGGATGTCCTTTGTCTGTATGTTTCAACTGTTGCACCCTCTTCCTTCATTGGAACAATCCCCCCCTGGGTGCCAAAGACCCCATTTGCCTAATGGACTTCAAGGCACTGGCATAATTTTCTTGCAGCCACCTTTTTGTTCTGAAACTGATAAGTTTGAGTAGCAGAATCTAGAATCATAAAGCTATACTCTGAAATCTGCTGCTCCCTTTGAGTCTGCGCTCCATTCTTCACAGCCATATTTACATGGCGCTAGCTGTAGTTCTTACCTCTGATCTGTGGGTGCCAATTGATGCCAAATCCGTTTAATGCAGATATCTATTTAGGTAATCTCAAGTACATTTTGTGATGAAACTTGTCAATTTATTCTCTGTGATGCATCGTTCGTGACGTTGGGAGATAAATGTTAGAGTGTTAGTAAAATACGAGTAAACTTCCTTTTGTCCTGCTCAAAAAAACTATAATTTGTATTAAATTAAAATAAATATTAAACTTTGTAGACACACAATGTGTGTATGCAGAAGAAGCCACAAGGCAATACAACATCACATTAGAAAAGCATAAATAAATCATCATGCCAGAATAAGCCAACATGCCAAGCCTATGCTGAAAAAGAAAAAGAAAATAAATGATTATGGATGACCATTGGTGCTGATTTTTTTATTTTTCCTTTCCTTCAATGCACCTTTTGCCATACTTCAGGATCTGGATCTATCAAGACTAAATAAAGATCTTAGCCCCCATCTGGACGAGGAGACTCTTCGTCTAAGTCTGATGTTTCAGAAACATGTGCTCGTTTGGTGCCTCCTAGGCCAGCCGAAGGCATCTGGGTTTCTATATCCAGACCCGATGGGGAAAGAGAGATAGAAACATCTTTAGCTGTAGCCTCACCTTCCTCAGATTGTTCAGGTTGTGACACTCAATTTTCCTCCTCCTCATCTTCCGAATGTAGAGAGTCGTTAAACTGCCATCCTTTTGGTCTGTTTGGCTGCTTCTTTTTCTTTTTTGGAAATTTCTTCGCTTGAGCGTAAGTGTTCGAAAGATGACCTATTTGAAAGCACACACAACATCTAAAGGTCGTGTTCTCATAATCCAAAATTTGAGTCCACTGAAAGTTGTTATGTTTCAAGATGATGTGGTATGGTAATCCTTTGCTAAGATCCATCTCCACACAAATCCTAGCGAAAGTGAATATTCCTTTTAATATTCTCTCGATGTCCATTTTTTAAAGTTCCCAAGTTTATTCTCAATGTCTTCAAGAACTTGGTGGTGCCAGAAAGGAAGGGGAAGATTTGGAAGCCTTACCCATACTGGAATTGAAGAAACCACCATGGTTGTTGCATCAAAACCAAGAAACCATGGTGAAATTGATAATCTGACATTACCCCAAAACCATGGTCCTTCGTTTAGAATGAAATCCAATTCTTTTTAAGGGTCAAATCGAACCACAAATTTTTTTTTGGAACAGAGGTAAACGTCACAATTTGTTGCCCAAGAAGTAAAAATCCATTGATGGAGTGCTTCAGGTTTTTGCCAGAAGCCATTAATCTGTAGATGATGGCTTTTGTCTCTAGTGTAGTAAATAACTGGGATACCTGTGAGTTTTTTTACCTCCAATGAAGGAGCTTATTCCACTTGGTCAAAAATATATGGACCAAAGGGAAAATATTGTTTTTGTTATGTGTGAGATATGTCTTTCCATTTTGTTGCAATGGACCTCCCTTGTACAACATTCTTGGAAGATATTGAGGGGCCATTTGAGGTCCTGGCATTATTTGCACCCCCACAAAGTCTGAGATTCAAGATTACTGATGAATTCTTAACGATACTGTAATCCTTCAGAGGCAGGGGATCTATCAAGACTTTCCCTTCAAATTAAAGACAATAAAGATTTGCAGGCAGACCCCATCTGTCTTGAATCAAAATTTTAAGAGATGAGACAATTTGTTTTTCCCACACTCAAAATACCCGTCTTTCCGTTGTTATTTTTTATGTGTTGAAGAAAGTGTAACTAGGTTCGGTCTTCATAATGACATGATCTTTGTATTTGATGTAATAAAAGGAAATAATTTATTTTTGTAATCTTGCTACATGGGTTTCATGAGCAAGAAGTGTCTGTAGATAAAAGACTTCTTCTTGATGTCTTTAGGATTTATGTAAATGTCAAAGAGTCATGTCATGTGTATAGAAACTCTTTATGAGTTCATGTAAATATGTACAAGTCTTCCAAGTTGTGTAATAACCTTCCAAGACCAAGATCAATGCCTCAAAACAAGCCTTCCAAAGTCTGCAAGCAAAGTGATAAGGAAATAATCATGTCGGTTCCAAACAAATGAATTACATATATAATTGTCATGTCGGCTTGCAACAAATTGTCACGTTGGTTCATGAACATATGTTGGCTCAATTATATGTGGCTCATTACTATAAATACCCAGGAGGGGTCAGCGAAAATGACACAACAAATTTCGGATACCTTTGATGAGCTGCAGTAAGGAAGCCGCAGTCATGAAGAGAGGGGAGCCGCATTCATGGGTAAGAGGAGCCACAGTAAGCCGCAGTCAATGAGGTAAGGAAGTCGTAATCAAAGGACAAGTAGCCGCAGTCATGGAGCGGGTGTTTGGGTGAAGAAACCGCAGACAAGGGTTTCTGTTTTAGTGCTTGACTGCTCCTCGATTGGGGATTAGGAGCAGTCAAGCAATACCTTGGATGCATGAAGAACCACACATTAACTTAAGGTCAGTGTTATCTCTTATCTCGATCTCAGATGGACAGGACTGGTATTGATTACAGTCTTGGTTTTGTGGAAATCACACGATCCTAAAGATGCTGGACATTCTCGGCATACCTATGATAAATTGATCTCACATGATGGCATTCGTTGGTACTCCTGTAGAAAACTAGACAACAAACAATAGTGATTTTGGTGATAAATAAGATGGGAGACATATGGTCTCACTAGGTATTGCAGTATTCAGATCTAACATAATGTAGCCTTGATTAGCTACAAGGAGAAGCAACAAAGGTCATTGTCTAGATCTTGACAGAACTATAATAATAATAGATATGGATCATGATTTAGTATCTATGTGGTCTCATGATGTCAAGGTACAACAATGATCTCAGATAAAGTGCAACAGTAGTAAAAATATGATGTAACAGTGATGAAGATCATGGTGTTGCAGCAGTGATGAAGATCATGATGGTGATGACCTCCGTGGTGCAGTGAAGATAGTGTTCTCAGCAGTGACACGAAGAGGATTGATGGCTTGGTCTTGGAGAGGCAGATTGAGTCATGGGTCATGGTCTTGGTATCCGTCAATGAAATTTCTATAAGAAGAATTTACGCATGGGTTTTCCTCTCCAAGTGGGAGAGGTTTTGGCTCTAGAAGAGAGCCAAACATTTGTGTTGTCTCTTTTTGTTTTGGTAGCAGTGTGATGAAGTAAACACACATTCTAATAATGAATAGAATACTAAGCTAAGATAAATTGTATAAATGCTTCACAAATTGTTATCATGTCAAAGAAGAATCACCTTAATATGCATGCCCTAAGATTCTTCAACATGGTATCAGAGGGATTGGTTCAACAGTTAAGGAAGGGCAGAAAAAGGGACATGCAAGCATAGCAAACTAAAAAGCTATACCTTGATCAAACCCTAGATCAAAGGGTTAATCTACAATAGTAGTGTGGAAAACAGAAGGATGGCTGATCAAGGAGACAATCCAAGAAGCAGTCCACATCTATAGTCATCTACAACAAGGGTTTTGGAGGTCTGAAGTCGAAGTTTGGTCTGTAGCAACAGCCTTGGCATGATCTCAACATTGCAGTGATTGATCTTTTCAAAGAACAACCCAGATTCCCATACAAAGAAGCAGATCATCTACAACATGATTTGTATGGATAGTGCTCAATAAAGAATGAAGGTGTTCGTTGCCACAACCATAATAGCACCTATTGATGGATCTCTACATCATGGCAATCAACCTCAAATCGATGCTGCAAGGATCAGATATTCAAGACAATCATTTTGAAGGTTTGAAGATAAGGTTCAGCAAGGATCCTATCTGGAGGAAGCATCAATATATTTACACCCAACATGATCAAGTTGAAGATCCTGTCTTCATGTATCAAGTAAGTATCTTTTATTCTATAATCAAGTTTTGGTTTATTGACTTCATCAGTGCAAGAAGATCTATTGGTTAGACAATGTTCTTGCAGTAGGATTGATAGAATCCTCATGAAGGAGTGAAGTCAGTACCTCAAGGTCTCCTTTGAAGTCATGTTCTATGAAGGGTTGAGTTACAAGTCTTGGAAGCCTTGGTTGGACAAACGCTCTGGAAGCCCTTGGTGGGTTGAGTTACTAGTCCTGGAAGCCCTGGTTGGGCAAATGCTCTGGAAGCTAGACAACAATTGTGGGTTGCATTACTAGTCCTGGAAGCCCTGGTTTGAACAAACGCTCCGGAGCCCTTGACAACTTGGGTAGAGACCAATTTGGTGATGGTTAGTGATGTCTGACCGTGAGGTGGAATCACTAGTTGAGGGTTGAGGTGGTTTATCCATTGGAATCCCTGGATGGTTTTGATTGATGTGTTTTATGAGATCCCACATTCATGCTTGGAATATGGCACGGGGGTGATTGGCTGAAAGAAAGATTTGGTTGAGTGTAATCTATAGTTGGGTGGTTCGTGGAAGTCCCATACTTGGTCGGCCTATGCAATCAACAATAAGAGCTCTCTTTCTCCCTGGTATTTTTATTGGTAAATATACTTGTTTATATGTGGCTTATATGGCTGTTATATCCCTAATATTTCTGTTGGTTATATGCTGGTTATGAATGAGTTTTATGGCAGTGAAAATGTATGGCTCTCATCATGTTTTGGTTAATCATTGAATGTACAATGAATGTATGGCTTAATAGATGGTAATGTAGCTATTGTGATGGGGCTTCAATGCTTGTTAGTGATTCTCAGATAAGTATGAGACCTCTATGCTCAAATCTGTTGTTTAAACTTGTAGAATGCATATTTGTGACATGTTTGACGAAATGCTTATCATGGCTAGTAGGGGCGCAGTTAAGTCCTTGTTCAAGTAATTACATTTGTATCATTATTCCAATGTTATCTTTCATTTCTGGAAGTGTCATGGAGTTCTGGATAGTGACATGAGCCCTGAGCTGAAATGTGGCACATAATTTAGAGTCATAGGCACAAAATTGCTTGGGAAAGTCCCCGGTCACAGGCATACCCATGTTGTGGGTGCAACTGGAGGGTCCCAGTCGCACTCATGCCCATGTCATGGGAGCATCTGGGGGATTAATACGTAAAAAGTTAGTTTGTCTCAGGGGCTAGTCACCTGGAAGGTTTCGTTGGCTCCTAGGGGTTTTGTAGTGGGTCTGGAAGGGATGTGTTGTTGTGTTCTTTCGGTTCCACTTCCTTAATTGACACATAGGGAGTTGAATCATATCATAGTAACTCTTTGTCACAGGTTTACCCAGGTTGGCCGGTTACTTGGGTAGATGTGGGAGGAGGGTGTCACACACTTTGGTACATAAGCTCAATTTAAAAAAAATGATTTTTACCTTGATAAAGGCCCTTAAAATTTTGACTTCTTTTGGACTCATGAAATTTCTTCAACTAAATGGACCCAAAAAGTTTAATTTTGTTGAAAAATAATTCTTTTCTGGCCTGAAAGAATTTCGTTTGATTTTTTTCCTTGGAATTGGGTTTGTCAATTTAATTCTTCCTTGTGAATGACCACTTTTTCCCAAATTTGTTTTTCCACTTGGAGAAAATTTTGTTTTCTCTATAATTATTTTTTGACTTAAAATTAATTGTCTATCTTAGGATTTTAATTTAATTTAGACATAAAAATTAATTAATTGACACTAGAGGGGATTAATAATTTTTCCACCCTCAAATATTTTAGCCATGGTGTCTAAATATGAGGTACCATGCACCAAAATATTTTTACATGAAGATATTACAATACCATGCACCAAAATATATTTACATCAAGATATTACAATTACTTCAACCCTTGAAAGGGGAAGCGCCTTTAGACATAGACCCTTAATAATGTACCCAATTCTACAACGCAATATGATCTAGTATAGACCAAGTGTGTTTGTAATAAAATAATTTAGCCAAATGTGCTTAAATTATTCCCAAACACATTTTTACAAATGACTCGATATAACACTAGGACTCACCTAAGACCTTGTCAACGAATTCCACCCTAGCTTTGGGGTTCAAGCTAGAAGAAAAACTTTGGCAATAATCTGTGTTTAGAAACACGCATAATTCAATGAGGTTAAAAAGCTTTCTAGGATGAAATCCTTTGCCAAAATCATGTAATTAGGGGTTGTTACATAATTAAACGTTCATACTAGCATCATTTACAATAAATTTGTAGGATTTGGGTTTACAATGAAAAATTGACGCTGAATGATGACACTAATCTTCAAAAAAAAATTGTCCATTGACTTGTGCCTTCTTCGACTATTGAAAAAGTGTGGGCAACATTGTGCAACCAACCACTTGCAATAGCCTACAACCTGATTGAAGCACCAACCTTGAAGAGGTGCAACCAACCACTTGCAATAGCCTACAACTTGATTGAGGCACCAACCTCGAAAAGTGTGCAAGATTCTACTTGTTGTAGGCTTCGACCTGATTGAGGCACCAACCTCAGTGGAGTCACCCACCTCTTTCTTCAACTTCGTGTGGACCACTTTTTACAATATTTTAGACTGTATCCACATGCTCTTCAAATTGATCATACTGCTACTATCATAATGTTGTTATCAACCTATCATATCTTGTTCATACCTTGTTACATCCCTTTCATTAATTAGGTCACTTGAAACTCTTCTTGGAACCTGCTCTGGCCATATACACAACACTCCCCGCATCCTGCTCATAAGCCCCAAAACACATAACATTGATTTTGAACATCAAAAATACATCATAAAGGCTTTTTTCATGCCTTCAAAACTATTCACAATTGAATCCTGATCATTCTGCTTCTTCCAGAATCTATTTGGCTTTGAAATGAGCCCAATACCCATCCCCAAAACCATATAAAACCAAAAATTAAAGGTAAGTGTTCAACAAAATAACCCTTTTAGGGCGTGTTCTACAAAATAGCCGCTTCTCGACAATGGTCTACAAAATGTACACCTTTGGTTTGTTATCTGTTTGACATAAATATAAAATGGTAGGCAAAATAAAAATTAAAAAATTTTGACCTCTTAATTGTCTGGGCTCAATCTATGACCTCGACTACCAAACACAAATCCAATATCATTTGCGCTATCTGATGATGCTTATAGTGCTATGTTTTCGAGCCACTTTTCTTATGCTAGAGCTAACTTCAAAGGGAAGATGAAGGGATCTGATCCCTTGGCCAATTATCATCCAATCTCTGGAATATACATAACCATACACAAATCAAACCCCCCAGCTCAACAACTAGTCTGATGTGTCAGGTCACACTTGGCAGAACTTAACCTCCACAGTATGTGCCAAAGGATCCAATTGAGTGGAACCACGTCATGAATAGAAATGAAACTGCCAAACTGTCATGTCATGGACAAGATAGAAATAAACTGCCAAACTGTCATGTCCGGGACAAGATAGAACTAAATTGCAGAAATCTTGGAACCGTGTCATATTTGAAAAGTGGGAACAATGCCCTTTGTAGGGGTTTGAAACTAAGACTTCTCTTTAGCGACGAATTGGAAACAATTTAGCCAACCGCCGAATTGAGAACCAAATCATTACGCTTACCACAGAGTCTTTGTTACTCTTTATTGTGCACACTATTCTTTGAGCCTTTGGTCATATATATATATATTTGTGGTCTCGGGGCTCATGATGGGTGACTTGGGGCCATTGCTCATGCCAACACCCCCGAAGTTTTGACTCATATGACCTTTCACTTCGCGACCATGTGATTGTGTCATGATGAGGATAATATTCCTTAGGCCTTTCACCACATGACCAGGCCATGTGACTTAGTCCTTACGTGTCCATGGGTATATGTTGATGTCATCATGCCACATGGCAACTTATGAGAGGTGCCACATGTTGCCCATTTTCAGCGTTTTCACCAATCAAAATGTGGCAATTGTACCTGCCATGTCGTGCTCCCTGGTGGAGCCATGTCACCTTGTTGACATCATCTTGATAACATGTCATGTCATGTCATTGCCACACCATACTTGCTGCCATGTCATCTCCTCTCACTAACCGAACTTTGCCACATCAACAGGATTACCATGTCACAACTGACTGTGCAGGAGAGTCCACATGTCATCCGACTGAATGGTCCATGTATCCTTGAACCACCACATTATCTTTTCTGCCACGTTTGACCTACCAAACTTCGCCACATGTCAGGACTGCCATGTTGCCATTGACTGTGCAGGAGAATCCATGTGTCATCTGACAGAGGGTTCCATGTGTTGCTATGAGACTGAGACATAATGAGGGCCAACCCTCATTAAAGCTCAGACAAGTTGATATGTCACATGTCGACCAATTCTCCATCCGGTTGTTGGGTCTGTTGGATATAAGGAGAGATGTTCAACTTTTTATTGTTTTAATCTTTGTGCAAGTTTATGTGATATTCCTTGTAGATTTGACCACTGAATCATAGATCTTCCCAAAAAATGCACATTGTTTAACAAATTTGGTGTTTGTGGGTTTTGCCCCTTAGTTTACGTTGTTTACTAATGCTGATCTTCAAATGACCATAACTTCTCATCTTGGAGAAGCTTTTCAGTGTGTGCTATACCATTGGAAAGGTATCGGAGAGGACTATCCAACCATACCATTCTTAGATTCATTAGGACATCCTAACTTGGTAAAAAACTTAATAAAATTTAAATCTCCGTCTTCACTTGATGAGGGTATGCAAGAGATCAAACTATCATACTGATTCATGAATGACACTGCTGCTTCCTCAGCCATCCCCTTTGACATCAATGACACTTGTTTTCATCAATGAAAACACTATGTGCAACAAATAAGACATCTAGAGATTGTTGTGAGGGGCATTTCATGCCATCTCATGTTTGACCTTGAGTGTGACTATTTAATCTTTGAATCTTTTCATTTTTTTGAAAGTGTTAATGAAAATAAGAATGACTTGGTATTTGCCTCATGCTAACAACTATGAACTTGATTTTGGATGGAAGCAAAATATATCACGACAGTTACTCTGTTTTGTTTTTTAACTTGAAAAGAGAAAAGCAAGCGGTCTCACCAAGTGCCCATACACTTGCTGTCAATGTTGTTATATGATGTGCGAAAACATTGAGGCCATATATGACAGCATAATTCCTAGACATTCAAGTGTCTCAACCAGAAATGAAATTTCATTAGGTAAAAGACAAGTACGTGTTAAGGAAGATATTGAAGAAAACATTGATGACCATGGGGAAAGTGAAGACGAACCTATTATCAAAAATGTTGATGCTAAAGTTGAAGTGCAAACAATTACAGTAAAAGAGGAATCAGATTGAGCCACATACATCAACCAATTTTTGGGCTGTCTTTCAAATCCATGATTGTTCACAAAGTATCAAAGCAACATTTCTTGAATATTTTATATTACCAGCTGAATCCTAGGTTCAAGATGCAAGTTGCATCAGCCACTACTTGTTTCTTGGATCCTCATTGGGTGTATGATATTAGTTTGATTGCTTCAGTGATTCATTCATCACTCTTCATCGGGAATGACAATTTTGTTGTAGTAGACAAAGAGTATGATCTATTCTTGATTTGTGGAAGAAGTTGAATTCCGACATCAGTCCTTGATCACACTTCAAGGATGAAGTGTGTGGAGGAGTTGCATGTAATGAACGCAGGTGACATTGTTGTTATTATAAATTATTATTAGTTAGGTCCCATAAAGGTCGTGTCCATTCATCATGACTCATATTTTCAAACATTATAAAAGAGATCCTGTTGTTTTATTATAATCGTCATTCATTTGTATTTTTTAAATATGTAATGACTTCAGACTTTTAATCATCTTCAGACGAATGACTTCGTCCCTTCTCTAAGTGTTTCTTGTCTAATATCCGATTGGTCCATTACATATTCCCATATCTGGCTTCATAGGTAGGTTTTGTTTTTCACCTTGGTGCTCACACTCTTAGGAAGCAGATTCATGCCTAGGTCTTAGTTAATTGCTTTCTGCTTGTAGTTTCTTTCTATGATGAAGTACAGTAGTTGCCTTTCTGAGCTTGGATATGATGAACAAGCATTTAATATTTGTATCAATGTTTACGCAGGGGTTTGGCTGAATAAACTGTTCTCGTTCTTTCATTGTCCATTACTGATTACTTTCAGGATTGCTTTCATATCGTGTTGTTTTTTACTTGGTTCAGGGTAGCTACAGAAGCAAAGCAAAGGCGAAAGCAACAAGCAATGAAGAAAGAGTTATCGCAGGAAAAGCTACAAAAAGAAAAACTGATTGAAACTGCAGAAGATGCAAGCTTGGCCAAAGAACATAAAATTAAACAGAACTCGAATTCCACTTCTGCCGAGGATCAAATGTTTCATAAAAACCCAAAGAAAGATGGAATGCTTCCGAAGAGTATTCTGAAATTTCTTGAAGACCGCGAGAAGTATGTACTGGTTTCTTTTCTACACTTTTGCCAATTGGTTAGACATTATTTTTACAGGAAGTATTGGGTAATTATGGTGAAATATTGTCACTGATTGCTTGAATTGCTATTACTATGGTCTAAAATTGCAACCTTCAGTTATTTCTTTTCAGATGATGTACCCCCTAAAACCCTTATTCCAGGTTTAGAGCATGTTTATAAGTAGGTCAGATTAATATGGGCAAAATATTCTCTTATTCAAACATGATTTTTTGCATGTTAACAGGTCTTAAGACATTGCTTTTTTCTGTTCCCTAGGAAATGGGCTGAAAAGAGAGCATTATTGTAGTTTATGGTGCTATTGCACAAGGCCCAAAGTCCACCTGAATTATCATGTTGTAGGTAAGACTTGAACCCATGTGGAGGCTATATTAACATATCACCTTTACCACTTGAGCAAGCCAGCACTGACAAGTAGATCATACATTTATACCTGCATTCAAAACAGAAAACTAGGACAGTGAGATTAATTAAGAGGGAAGATTAGTTGAAAGATTCATGGACAGATTATGAGAGATAGTTATGAAGATGGTTGAACCAAATGTCTAATTTGATA
This sequence comes from Pinus taeda, assembly GCA_000404065.3. Lineage (NCBI taxonomy): Eukaryota > Viridiplantae > Streptophyta > Pinopsida > Pinales > Pinaceae > Pinus > Pinus taeda. Next base: position 51,987 of record APFE030536234.1, on the reverse strand, counting down.
CTTTCTTTATGGTCATCTAACTTTATATATATTATAAAGGGACACATTGTACATTTGGAGATATATGGGGAAAGGAATGATTGCTTTGGTTTCCCCACATGATGCTTTTTCAGCATAAACAGTAAACACTCAATGCCCCTTGCTTGTAGGTGTTACTAAATTTGTATTTTGCACAAAGACTATCCCAACGCTTAAAATTAAAGCTTCTAAACTTTCTAAACTTCAATTCAAGTCCTAAGTGACACCAGAAGAAAAGGAAAGAAAATTGGAAACAAACAACCCTTCCTAGTATGGTTACTAAGTTTGTTCATTGGAAGATCACAAGTGATACAAAAGAAAAGAGTGATATTCCTGCTTGATGTGTGGGTATGTGTGTCTCTTGGTGGTAATCAATAATTACATATGGTTTGATAAAATTGCACAAGTGTGGAGAGGAAGATGGAATGGAGATGTTATAAGAAGTCTTGAATCTCCTCGAGGTGAAAACTAGGTAGTCTTACTTCTCTTGGTTTCCTCATCATCTCTAGCTATAAAAAAATAACAAATTTGAGTGTGGTTATTCTCTCTCTTTCAAGGGTGTTGATATTATGTCCAATGTTATCAGAATTGAATTGGTCATTGAACTGGTCGACCCTAAAACTGGAACCAAACCAGAACCAGAAAAAAACAGATCGACCAAAAAATACATAAAATATTCAAACTTTAAAGAAAAACATATATCATGAATCCAAATATGGAAAAGTTCTCATTTATATAGCAAGAGTGCATATAACCAAAATAATGCCAATACATCTCTTGAGTTTGAATCAGAATACATCAAGAAATGCTAGTGGTTGTAGCTCAGACAAGTATTTCCATGAGGGTGTCTACTTATGGAAATCATCATTAAAAGTATCCTATGTTTTTTCAGGAGTTCACTTAATTAATTAATAAAGTGAACATTCTTTTATTAAATTGATTTTTAAATTTTAATTAATAATGTGACTAAAGTGGGTCACTTAATAACAATGTTGCACTAATCGTTATCGGGATAATATCGGCGCGAGGAAAAATTTGGGAAAAATCGTAATAATCGGAAATAATCTGGAAAAAATCATTTGGTACAAAAATATTCATTTTTATTTATTTTTATTTTTTTAATATCTAAACCATCTACAACATAAAATAAATACCTTGACACATAAATATGATAAAAGAACTAATATATAAGATGTTTAATATCATTTGTAGTGCTAAAATCACACATAACAGTGAATCATGTCCTAAATAGTAAGTCCTGACTCCTGAGTCCCAACTTAGCCTCAAAATATCAACAAAAAATATAATAATATATCTCATGAGTCATAATGTCATATACAATAAAATAAACAAAATAACTAAAGTCTAATACTATTGATTTCCTCTATCCCTCTTGCGAGAAAATGCCACAGCTTTCCCTTTCCCTCTAGATGTAGATGCTGGTGCTGGTGGAGTTGGTAGTGGAGTCTGTTGTGCTCTAGAAGCTGAAGAACTAGAAGCAGGAGCTATAGGAGGTAGACCACATCCTCTATTGGTGGCAGGGGTAGCCCGGGCAGGTGGTGTCACCTCCTCTTCCTGTTGCTCCAACTCCTCCTCCTCCTCCCCCTCCACTACATCTTGCACTAACCAATCATTAGCAGACTCCATAAGAGGCCTCTCGGCCTCAACCCTCCATGCAGCAGTGGTGTCAATTGCATCCAATGAGATGGCCTCCATATCAGGTGTCCTCTCAAGTTGCCTCACCCACAATCGAAGATTGTAGTAGACGTAGACCATGTCATTAAGTCGCTGGGACTCCAACCTGTACAAAGATCATGAAATAATAAATAATAATTATAAAAAAATATTGTTTAATGAATTCAAAAATTTATTTGGAAATTTGCAATATTTTAAATGTTTAAGTGTTAATCTATTGCGCTTCTTGTTGTGTATTTTTTCAAATACACTCCAGTTGCGCTCACATCTTGAGGAGCTACATGTTTGGCTGAGGATTCGAATGACAAGCTTTTGCAGAAGGGGTACCCTGACACCATACATTCTCCACCATGCATCTACAACAAAATTACAAATAAAATTTTAAATAAACATAAGAAAAAAAGGAATTTGAAGAGACAATGAAATTTGAAACAAAGTTACAAACTAAAAAATACCTGGCATTTTAATCGTCTTATCAGTCACAACCATGTCAAAGCCAAATGTGCCACCTACCATCCTATATGTCTCAATTTCTTTAGAGATCTCTGTATGTTCTGCTAGAGATCGCACCATCTTCTGGACACAGGATAAGAATCCATCCATGATTTCAGCATCAAATACAAATCCACATGCGTAAGAAAATGCGGGGTTCAAGAAAATCCCAGCAGCATGAATGGGACGATGGAGTGTGTTGTTCCATCGCTCATCAATCTCTCCCCATAGGAGGAGTTGTCTCTGAAACCCCTCATCTCCCTTATCATCATAGTAGGTCCGAATAGCTTCTTTGGCCCTATCCATGGCTTCATACAACTAACCCATTGCGGGTTTCTCACCATCAATTAACCGAAGAACCCTTACCAAAGATTCAGTGACGACGCACACCTCTTGCACTCCCGCTCAGAAGTCTTCCTGGTATGAAACTAGTTTGCATACGGCCTTTCCCTCTGGTTTGCGGCTCATTAGCAAAGCACGTCACTCTTCTGAAAGAAACATTCTCTTCACATCCCACATAGAATTCAAGAGGGATTGAAGAGATATGAAACTGGTGGCAAACCGTGTAATGGCGGGGCGCACTAACTCTTTGTTGTTGGTGAATCTTCTCATCAAGCTAAGCACAGATGTATGGTTATATATAAATTTTGTAATGTTTTTGGATGACTTAACAATATATTTAACAAAGGGAATTTTCCCTATGTCCTCCAACATCAAATCAATACAGTGTACAACACAAGGTGTTCAAGATAAAGTAGGATGCTTGTCCATAAGCATCCTGCCAACAACAACATAATTTGCAGCATTGTCCGTTATGACTTGGACAACATTTTCTGCACCCACCTCCAAAATACGCACATCTAGCAAATCACATAAAGTTCTTGCATCTTTGATTTGTGCAGATGCATCAACAGATTTGATAAACATAGTCCCCTTGGGACAACTAACCAAGAAGTTTATAAGGGTTCTCCCCTTTTGGTCAGTGCAACCATCTAACATAACAATGCATCTTGTTTGTGACCATGATGCCCTAAAATCCTCCAATCTTTTGGTGCAGTTAAGCTTTTCATTTTGAAGAATCCGGCCTCTGAAATCATGATAAGAAGGGATTTTGTACTCTGGGCCAACAGTTGCAATAGCATCAATAGCAGGTTGGAAAAATGGATTATTCCTTACAAAGTTGAAAGGATTATCACTTCAAAGGAAAAATTTTGCTAGCAACTTGTCAGCTTGTTCTTTCGTAGTTCTTTTTAGCATTGAACTGATAGATGGCTTTGAACCATGTGTGGTTTGAGGAACAAAAAATTATGAGGTAGCTATCGGATTGGTTGATGCTGCAGTAGAACTAGTGCCACTTGCTTGTTCAACTGACTTTTTTAGTTGCCTCTTCACTTCTTCTTTGGTCTCTTTATTCTGGTCTAAAATTTCCAATGCTTTCATGGCTCTTTGGATGAGTTCAGGATTTGTATTTTTGCAAGGCCCAACATTAAATCCAGGGATTTTTGCAAGGTGATACTTCAATCTGTACACCCCCCCAGACATATGGTGCTCACACAATTTGTAAGTCAAGTTTAGTCTATTATTCGGAGCATTAGGTTCACCATATTCCCAGAAAGGATCCAATTTCTTTGGCATGTTTGATTTTGAACTTTGAAGTTGAAAACTTGAATGGTGTTTCGGTGAACCTATGGGAAAATAAGGATTACAATTTAGTATTTACAAGTTACAAACTTACAATTTAATATTTTACTATTTATATTGTACAAAAACTAAAAAAAAAACATACAATTTAAGAAACCCCATTCCAAACCCAACCAAAAAAATTAAATAAACAATACATTAGACAAATGTCAAAAACCCCATTCCAAACCCAGCCAAAAAAACTAAAAAAATATTACATTGGACAAATGTTAAAAACTCCATTCCAAACCCAACAGAAAACATTGAAAAAAAACAAAAACAAAGTTTCAAAACAATGAAAGCAAAAAACATTGGTGCCCATACCGTTTTTATGGAGATGATCGGTCTCCTCCTTAGCACACTCTTTGCTTTTCTCCTCCACGCAGTTGATTTAGCTCCAAAATGGCAAAATCTCCAAGTCTCTCCAACACTCCAAGTCTCCACAGCCCTCCGTGCGCTTTGCTTTCCAAATGAAATAAAATAAAATCGTGTTTTTCCTTTTAAAATCGCGTTGCCCCGACCCCCTGCGATTTTTACCGAAAAAATTGCGATTTTTTCGAAAAATCGGCTATACAAAAAATTCCGAGTACTAACCGCGATTTTCTCGTTTTGCTGAAAAACTCGCGATTAAACGATAAAATCACGATAATATTGCGATTTTAACAACACTGCTTAATAATTTAATTAAAAGAGAGCCATTGATTCACGGTTAGATCTCAACCGTCGGAGATTAGGTTTTTGGCTCATGTCAAAGTTTTAAAAGAAAGAGAGGGCAAATGACAAAGATACACTGAACAGACTTGAGTGAAGGAGAAAATCAAAGATTTGATTTTTAGTTGTTGGCGAGAATTTCAGCAAGGAGAAGGCAGCTAGTCTTCAGTAGGACAGGAAACCAGTTAGCAACAAGGACGAGCAACCGGACATCCTAGTAGAACAATCTGTACCAGTTGGTACGGATTCTGTACCGCCATATTGATTCCATACCGTCATACAAATTTGAGAGCAAATTTCTTGCATTTGTTTGCAAACTGTAATTTTTAGGTTTGTTGTTCATTTAATTAATTCTCAGAGCCATTTTTTCCTTGTGAGGGAGCTCTTGTAAGTTCTGAAGAAAATTTTGAATGATGAACTGATCTAGAAGGGCGAAGATATGTGTATTGTGTGTGATTTCTTTTCTTGTTTTCCGCTGCATGCATAAATTAATATTACCAAACAATGTAAGTTAATCTGTTCTGTTTTCTTAGATCGTTGGTTTTAGGATATTTTAACAAGAATTAGGCCCTAAATGGCCTCTAGAGTCTAAAAAGAAGCATAACAATACAATACTACAAGTACTAGTATTGTTGTGTGAAAATTATAGATCTAACTCTGATGTAGACTTGTTGCAGTTAATTGGTAACGATTCACTTATCTTTTTAACGATTATTTGTCCCAACAAATTAATTTACTACAAATACTGAATAAAAACACTACTGCAATATTCCCCAATCAATAAACTACAAGAACTGAGAAAACCACACATAAAAATAAACACCAAGATTTTTGGACAAATTGTCCCTGGAAAAACCCCAATATGGGGAAAACCAATTGTGCAGATGAGGGTTTTATTATTCTTCAGCAAATCTATAATTGAAAGATTACATAAACTGCTTGCCTTAAACTGATAAAGCTTTGGCGACTCACATTGCTTCATAATTTTGTTCTAGCAAGTTATTCTGCCTCCAACAACTCAAACAAGCCGCTCGCACTGCCTCTAGCAAATCGCTCTGGCAACCTGCAATTGGCAACACGAACTGGTCATTCGGCAACTTGCACTGGTAAATGTTGATTTGGGGTATACTGAATGTGCTCTAGCCATGAAAATTGGTGGAGAGGCTAAAGCACATGAATTCTCCAAGATCCAGAAATGGTTTGGACAGATTCTACCCGGTTAAGGAGATATTAAAATAATTAATATTTTTAATGGAGTTCCTAGGTCTAAAATTAGGGAAAATAAAATATTAATGGAATATTAATATAAAACTGGGTTAGAAGGTTCTAAAGGACATGGATCAAGCCAAATCTAATCTTAGCCGTTGATTAGAGATGTAATATCGACCGTTGAAGATTCAACAGAAAAAGTATAAGAGGAGGCTTGAGGGTTACTTGGAGAACACACCAGAGTGATCAGTGATTCAATTTTCTAGAGCACGGTTTTCTAAGAGAAATTGAATCAGTGATCAGAGTTGTAGCGAGGGGCAGTGAGTACGAGGCAGAGAGGTAGAGATAGTGCTGGAAGACCAGCAGAGGCAGAGAGGCAGATGCAAAAGCCAGAGGGAGCCACGCAGAGGCTAGCAAGGACAACACAGAGGCTAGAAGGGCCTGTGTCATCCACGCAAAGGCTGCAGGAGTGACCCATAGAGCTAGAGAGGCTACACAAAGCCTCAGATGGCTGACGCAGAGGGTTTCAAGCTGACGCAGAGGCTAGGGGGCTGACACAGTGCTTCCTGTTGTGATGGAGAGGGTTTCGTGGGGCAGACTTTCAGAATATCTGCTTCCGAAGAGAGAGGTATTACTGCTGGATTATTTTCTTTGTTGGGTGAGCCAGTTGGGCACCTAGTTGTACTCAAAAAGACTGTGTAATAATAAACCCTCAGAATTGCTGCACCCGTTTTCCCGCATTGGGTTTTTTCGAGGACGATTGTCCAAAAATAACGGTGTCACTTGTGTGTTTGTCTATTTCTTTCAGCTGTTGATTTGTTGATGGTTGAGACTTTATTGTGTTTATTTCAGTGTTTATATGGTTAAATAACTTGTTAGTAATTAAATAAGTAGGCGAAATAAATCAGAGTATACAGATAAAATTTCTAACGGGTAATACTTATAAATTTTAACATGGTATCAGAGCATTGTAGATCACAGGAGAGTTGAAGGCGCCAGCTGAATCAGAGAATTTGTAGCATAAATAGTTGTCCCGAGTGACAAAAGCTGTTCCTAGGCAGAAAGTAGTAGAGAAGGGTTGACGCAGAGGGACTGTGTCATCAGTTCAAGCTAGAGAGAGGCCAACGTAAAGGCAGGAGAAGGCAGAAGGGGCTCACGAAGAGCCACACAAAGACTAGGAGGGTTGACGCAGTTGGCTAAGGGAGAAAATCGGCCTTCCCGGGATTGCGTAGAGCCTAGAGGTTCAATCGTTCAGTTGCTGGGGCATAGGAAGCTATGGGCAGATTGTGGGGAGTGAAGCTGGTGGGGTGCTGTTGCTGCCAAGACAGAACAATACCTAATAGGGCAAAACCAAGGTAGTGGGAGTTGCTACCTAGGCGTATTTCTAGCCAAGAAATCCAGATCAGTGTTGTAGGTGCATAGGAGATCGAAGAGGTGCAAGTCGACGGTTGGCAGGCGAATTTCCATGAGGGGAATCGAAACTTAGAGGGAGTCTAGCAGAGAACTTCCAGGAGGGAAGTAATGACTTAGAGGGAGTCGAAGAGAGAACTTCTAGGAGGGAAGTAGAGACTCAGAGGAGTTGAAAAAAAGAGCAAAGAGATGGCCATGAATGGATTGAGGGATCAAGACAAGCTGGACGGGGCGTACTGATGCAGGAGCATTAGCTCGAAACTATCATTGTATTTTAGTAGACATAGGGGGTCTTGTGTTTTCAAGGAAGTTGGATTCCTATGTATGTAATTATTAATGTTTTGAGTGGTTAAAGTAGGAATTAATTAGATAAGTGTGAGGATATTTGTAAATGGTCTCAAGTGTGGGAGAACATGATTGGTTAATGATGATGGAGAGTTAGAAATCAATTGTAACTCTTATTGGCCTCATGATTCGAGGAACTAGAGAGTACTCTTAGGGATAAGTAGGTGTTAAAAGTGGACATAGAGAATATTGAGGAGTTAGTTCAGCAGATTAAGGATCTGAACTAGAATTAGTTCAACTGAACCTTTTTGTATAAAGGTAAGCCTAAGAGGCGAGAACAAGTTAGTCAGTTAGTAGTTAGAGAAATAGCTAGAGAGTAGCTAGTGAGTCAAAGAGTTGGATTGTAAGCCTACACGCAGGAGAAGGAAGGCCACTGACCAGAAAATCAGGCTAGAGAGAGACTCTTGTGTAAATACTCGTTTATTAATACAAATAACTCGATTCAGAGTTTGTACAATGTGTACTGTGTAATTGAATTATAATCTGTGTGGGGCTAGAGTGTTTCTGCGTAACTTATGTTGCAGGTGCAGAACGGAGGCGAAATACAGAGAAGCGTAACAGAACAACTTCCAGGTGGAGTGTTGGGTAGAAGTTGTTGAGGCAGCTCCACAGTTGCGATTGTGGGTAGAGTTGTCTTAGAAACAACAATTCCAGCAAGAGAAGTGTTGGGTAGAATTGTTTGTCAACCAAAGGTTCGAGGAGAGAACCATAGAGAAGTGTTATGGCTTTGTATACATGGACAATACAGAAGAAAGCCTTTAGTGTTACAGAGAAGGTGGAGGAACATAAAGGCACGAATGGAGTTAAATTAAGGAGAGAGTTGTGGCGGAACGACGAAAGACCGGAACCCTGAAGGAAGCAAAATCACAAAAGAACATTAAAGAATTGTCGTAAAAACCCAAGTGAAAAGAAGAGTGAAGAATGGAAGTGTTGATGCACAGTAGCTGTTGGATCTAGAAGATCAATGGACGAGATTTGTTTGTGATAAGCGGCCAAGATTAAGTCATAAGATAGAGCTAAGAAATGAACGGCAGAAATTCAATCTAAGTATTGGCGGAAGGAGAAAGAAGGGAATCAATTTGGACCATAGGATTTAAAGGCCTCGTCATCCAACGGATATTGGGCCATAAGTTGATCGGGCGTTAACCGTAAGGGCGAACCTGAACTTTTATAGGTTGAGAGTTTATAATTCCCATCGGGTCCGAAAGGGCGCTAAACTTCGCGTAAGTGTCCCACCCGACATTGTTTTGGATTGTCAGATCAAGCAGATCTAGGTCAACGGTCACAAAGCATTAGCTAGTTTGGTGATTGGGAAAAGACATCAGCCGTCGGAGCGAAGACAAGATCGACGGTGGAGAAAGGTCGCTATAAAGGAATTGAAAAGGTTATAGGCGCGGTTTAATTTTATTTGAAGTCCGGTTGTAATCGCATATCGCATACGAGAGGCAAAGGAGGCACGTAATGATGTGATGTGATAGTGTGATAGCCGTTGATTTGGGTGAAAGAAATCAACGGTGGGGAAGGTTGTTGCATATCACAAGTTGAAAGCTCCGAAGGTATACTCTATTGAGTTTAATGAAGAGTTAAGTTATAAAGTTCCGATAAGGAGTCTAATGAAGGGTTAGACTATGGGAAGTCTAATGAAATGTTTCCGCTTGAAGATTAAATGAATGACCTTAACCTTACTTATGAAGGGTTTGACGAAGGTGGTCATAGGAGTTCCTGGGTCTGAAGAGAATATGCATACTATATGCATACTGTGGGTATAGCGGGGTATTAGCCCTGCATCACATACAACTTTGTCAGTTGGAAGGGCTAGGATTCTGTCTGTTCTAGATAGAGATCGCATCAAGGTCTTCGCCTTGAGAACCGTGGCTATCCCAGTCGATCCAGCTGACAATGAAAAGTATGAGGATGCGATAGCCAAGGCGCTGTGTTGCATGGGTACCTGCACCCGGGGGTGGGGTTCGCGTACCCGTCCCGGGTTCCCACACCCAAGCACCGGATTCGGGTACGGGTTCTTCCCAGACGCACCCAGAAGAACCGGGTTCTTCCATGAAGAATCGGGTTCTTCAAAAAAAAATTTCGAGTTCTTTTCCTTTGACGGGTTCTTGGGTTCTTGGGTTCTTCGAGTACTTGGGTTCTTGGGTTCTTCGGGTTCTTTAGGACGGGTTCTTCACATGGGTTCTTCGGGGTTCTTCACATGGGTTCTTCGGGTTCTTCAGGTTCTTCACGTGGGTTCTTCGGGGTTCTTCACATGGGTTCTTCGGGTTCTTCGGGTTCTTCAGGATGGGTTCTTCGGGTTCTTCGGGTTCTTCACGTGGGTTCTTCGGGGTTCTTCACATGGGTTCTTCGGGTTCTTCATTAAAAAA